>SZWC01005676.1:47103-66363 GCA_023375785.1 Penium margaritaceum | reverse complement strand
GGTAGTGGTGGTGGTGGTGGTGGTGGTGGTGGTGGTGGTGGTGGTGGTGGTGGTGTGGGAGAAGTATATTGAAGCTGGTTTATGCTCATGTTTGAATCTCTATCATTCTAGGTTATCCATGCTAAACATGTCTTCATTTTTTTGGTGTTGTTTTGGTTGAAGATCCTCAGCATCAAGTCAACCATGGAGCTAGGGGCGAAGGTGCTTGATTCATTCAAGCCCTTCTTTGCCAAGGTATAGGAGGAACATAGGGCAGCAGCTGCAGCTGCAGAGGCTGCAGCTGCTGCCAAGGCTGTGACAGAAGAAACAGAACCTGACAACAAAAACTACTTGGCAATGTCTACCAACACGTCAGTAACATCAGCAGCAACAGCAGAGTACAAGCAGCAGCATCTGGCAGTAGCCAACAGCTGCGTGGTCCAGAAGCAGCAGCAAACAAGGGGCGCGACAAGGCTAGGCAACAGAGCATGCTAGAGGCTGCAATAGCGGACCCAATGGACAAGTTGTAGGATGAACCTGAGACAACAGAGAAGGTGGTTGTGCATGAAAATGTCAAAGACGAGGTTGAGCTGTACAAAAAGGAAGCAAATGGAGGCAGTCATTGTAACATGTTGATGTTTGACCAGGAAAAATGAATCCACTACCCAACTCGTCCTGGTCGTGCAGGACGTGCTGGTGGTGCCAGCGACAAATACTCCGTCGGAGTGCATGTTTTTGCTCGTTGGAAGGGTAGTGACTGAGTTCCATCATTCACTCTTGCAGCTGAAAGCTCAGGACCTGCTGTCCCTCAAAACTTGGATCAAGGACCCTGAACTAAAGGATTTTCCGAGTGGCAACCATTGGCATTGTGGCAGAGGAGTTGCTCAAGATCAAGGAGAAGGAGAAGGAAGCAATAAGAGAAGCAAGGAAGGCCATAAAAACAGCTCAGAGGCAAGGCCAGGAGGGTGCTCCAGAGGAGGACGATACAGCATGGGATACTTATGACTTTTAACAGAAACAGCAAGAGAGTGGTGAGTGTCAGAAAAACTCGAACTGTGTGGTGGCAGTTCCGACATGCCCCGACAGGAATTTTCTGTGTTCACGGCTTTGTTTTGTGCGAGTTCTGAGTCTGAGCGTGAACTTACTGGTTGCCTCACGCTATGTTTGTGTGAGTTGGACAGAGTTGCAAGACAGTCAATTTTACGAAGGGAAAAATGGCATTTTGTACTAGTTTTTAGACATTGAAATGAAGTAATGGTTGTAGGGATAGTCACAAGCTTCCAAATGCACCAAGCTGCGTGTTATTCGGTTTACCATAGCTCCCATTACGTTAGCCGAAGCACGGCACCCTAATCCAGTCGCTCAGTTTGCGGCGCCCACGATGTCCGCTCGCTGAGGCGCCCTCACACATCAAGACCCATCAAAATGCCTTTCTGAAGGCGCAAACATCCCTACACGTAGTGGCAGTGCCCCTATGATTTTGGGGTGCATTTTGATGATTTAATCATCAAGTTTGGTGATGGGGATTGATGTGGTTTGAAACCTGTCCGCGGACCTGCAGTCGGAATTTTGACGAAGTCCCCGAGTAACAAATTGTACTATTGAGTTTCAGACTCTGAGCCTGGATTTTGGCCAAGTCCCTCACTAACAACCTGTATTATAAATTCCGGTGGATCTTATCCACTGGACGCCTTGGCAGTGTTCAGGGGCTAAATCACCAGACATACATTTGTTGCTCATTCCGGATGATTTTTCACTGGCAGTCAAATCGCGCCCGACTCCCCCAGTGATTCAATTTTCACCGGATTCAACGACTCATTAACTTTCAGGAACTTCAGTCTAATTTGGATTTGGATGACTCTCTAGGCAGCTAGACAGAAATACAAGGATTTTCTCCCCTCAAGCGGCTTGTTGATGCCTCCCTGCGCCACACTTGGGCATGCTAAGGGGAATAATACAACTTTCTTCCCCTTGCACCTATCATGCCTGCTGCTCCTGCTTGCTCTCACTCATCTTCCGCTGCGCCCTCCAGCCCTTCACAGCTGGTCATCCCAAGTCTGGCCACACTCATCATTTACTAATACACTGGTTGCGCTTTTGTCAAGTAATCTACAAGCATGTGGCGCATGCTGCAGAGCTGCAGCACCACCTGTCCCTTCTCCACCATGTCTCGTACATAATGGTAATGCACGTCGATTTGCTTTACCCTACTGTGCTGCGTAGGGTTGTTGGTCAAAAAGATTGCGCCGGTGTTTTCCTCTTGAACCACCGTTCACTCTTGTTGCACTACCCCCAGCTCCCCCAACAACCTGCAAAACCATACCGCCTCCTTGACCACTTCGGCCAACGTGATGTTCTCCGACTCTACTGTGGAGGTGGTGATGTGGTCTTGCTTTCTTCTGCACCATGAGACTGCTGCACCACCAAGAAAGAACATATGGCCGGATGTGGACTTCCCCTTGCCCACATCGCCAGCGTTGTCTGCATCCCTATAGAAGATTAGACGCAAAGGGTCTGACCGCCCTTTGTTGTCAAACCTCAAGCACACATGTTGCGTCACCTGCAGGTACCAGAGGATGCACTTGACCACCTTCCAGTGTAGTTGCCTTGGATCGGCCAGATACATGCTCACTTGGACCACCGCATAGGCCAAGTCTGGTCGAGTTGCTACCATAGCATACATGACGCTGCCTACCGCCGATTGGAAAAGCACCCTTGGTATGTTTTCCGACACTCCTTTTGTTTGCAGCATAATTGCCGCACTCAGTTCATAGGTTGTGGAGACTGGACTGCCAAATGGTTTGCAATCCTCCATGCTATACCACTTAACCACCTCGGCCACACATGTGCCCTGTTCTAGCTCAAGCGTGCGTGTCCTCTGGATTTAGTGTCATGCTCACCTTGAGGTAGTGCTCCAGCTCCCTCATGTCTGACATCTAGAATCCGGTGTTCACCTGCTCTTTTAGCTGCTGTAGGCTTGGCATGTTCGTTGAGCACAAAATCAGGTCATCCACGTATAGTGTGACGATGTGATGGAGCTGTTTTTTTGTGCCGCACATACACGCTGTGATCCGACTCACAGCGCTTGAAACCAAGTTGTGCCATGAAGCTCTCAATCTGTTAGCATCAGCATTGCTCCGATTATTTGAGCCCATACAAGGACTTCCGCAGCTTTCACACCTTGCCCTCCGGTGCTTCCACTCCCTCCCCCACCTCCATGTAGATCCCTTTGTCTATGATGTCATTGACGAAGGCCATCTTTATGACCATTTGTTGGAGCTCCATTTCCTTCATGGCTGCCACCGCAAGGATCACTCAGATGCTGGTGCGCTTGGCGACGGGAGTGAACTTCTCATCTTATTGCTTGTCCTTACGCTGCACATAGCCCTTCGCCACTAGCCGCGCCTTGAATCTTTCAAGCACACTTTCCTTTGTGAACTTGGTCTTGAAGACCCGCACTGGGCCAATGACATTGGCATCTTTCGGCCTGTCAATCAGTTCCCATGTGTCATTATGAGTGATGGACGGCAGCTCTAATTAAATGGCTGCATCCCATTGCTCCCCTTTGGGCCGTGCAAGCACCTATTGCACAGTCTTCTCCTCCGTTGATGCAACCAGCATGCACCACGTCATGCTGGTCTATCGACCAATGCTTGCAGTGAATTACTTTCCCGCTTTCTCCTACGTCTCAATGCGGCACTGCAGTTTTGGTGGCGCCTCGTTGTTATGCTACAATCCCTCCAACTCTTTATGCTCCAGTGAATCATTGATCGGAAGGCTCCCTGATGATCTCTTCTCACTTTGGACAGATGTCATGTCTTCTGGTTTTTCCACCGATGCATTCTCCGCCGTGAGTGCATACCTTGGCACCCTTTTTGCTGCATCCGCCGGATCCTTCCAATGGATCTCCTCATCAGATTGATCTTCATCGGAGTGCTCCATGTCAGCTGTAACTGCTGGTGCACCACCGCGCTTGGATGCCACATCCTCAACTTTGGCATCCGCCAGCTCCTTCTCATAGTCAACAAGCTGGAACCACTCCCCCATCTTTGGATAGTCCACCATACCCACGTCATTGCTGCTGATGTAGCTCTGCCGCTCATCAAAATTGACATCTCGGCTGTGGGTTACCTCCTCCTTGTGCATGTCGCAGAGCTGGTACACCTTATGTACACTCTCTTCCCTGCTGTTAGATATGGGGTGCCAAAAAAAAGTGACCAAAGTGGGTTGCTCGATAAAAATCATCAGGTCACAAGAGCAAATAAAGGATATTTTCTGGTCATGTAGCACTTTACAAACCTTGATTCGGAGTCCGTTTGAGGGAGATATGGATTTTCAAGGTTTGGTGGTAATGGGTCCAGTTCAAGTGACAACTCCTGCACTACCAGCACCAATGACGGCCACAATTACTGGCCAGGGAGGTTTGGAGCGGCCTTCAAGGTATAAAGACGGCAGGAAGACCTTCAGGGAGCTTCAAGGAAGGTCCCCACCAAGATTATTGGTTGTGCACATGGCAGGGATGGTAATTCCGTTGTGTGAGAGCGTGACTGCCGCTCATCCCGCTAGGCTAGGAGTGTGCTAGGAAGTGAACTTTGACAGAGTGATTCTTCCAGCTCCATTTTCCAAATGAGGCATACCTAGGCTTGTTAAAAATCTGTGCTAATTTAATTTCTCACTCAAGTGTTGATTTAGACATTCGCGTTCTTTGCAAACCTACATTCGCTTCCGTAATTTCTGCCTGTGCAACCTGCAACTCCTTCTCACAAACAGTTGGTCCTGCCTAGGCGGCTCTTGGTGAGCCTGATCACTTCCCTGAGGGCTGACCCAGTTTCCATCAGTGGTATCAGAGCTAGAACAAGTATTTTTCCCATCCTTGAGGCATTCCTTGCACCGTGTTATGTGAGAGAGCCGTTTGTGGGCTGAACATTGCACTACCA
Source organism: Penium margaritaceum (assembly GCA_023375785.1). NCBI lineage: Eukaryota > Viridiplantae > Streptophyta > Zygnematophyceae > Desmidiales > Peniaceae > Penium > Penium margaritaceum. Next base: position 61,447 of record SZWC01005676.1, on the reverse strand, counting down.
TGGCGACATCCGCTTCTGTGGTGGCGGCGTCAACATCGCCAAATTCGCAGGCAATAACTTCTTCAACTGGAGCAACCGCATGAAGATGGTGCTGATGGAGAAGGGTATATGGAGCCAGGTGGATGAGAAGGAGAAGGAACTATTCTTCTTCTATGCCCCATGGCCACTGCTATGGCTTGACGGACAGGTTGGGCATGCACTGCTCCCTTGGAGTAAGTCCCCGAAACCTTGTTTGTGGTGCAAGTCCATGCGAGACACCAAAAGTGTAGCGCAACGGATAGCATGTTGGACTTAGGGACAACAGGTCCTGCGATCGAGCCTTAATGTGCGCAGGAGGTTTTTTGACCTTCCTGCACAGGGGGGAAGTTTCTTAGACATTCCTCCATGCATGAGAAGAGTGCGCCACTTGGTGGTCAGTGGATGCGCCAATTGGTGGACTGGTGAGGTGGTGTGGAGTGACCACCCCAAAAGTGCCACTACCCACACACCTTAGAAGCCAGGCCTAGGACTATATGTACACAATCTCGCCTTAGATGCTCCTCGCAGAGTTTTCCAACTAAGGAACAGTATAAAGAAAACACTAGTTGGTCTAAGCCCCAGGAGTTAGTCTTTCACTAGCACCTCACGCGAAAGTGACCAAGTGTTAAGTGGACACAGTTGCTAGAAAGTGATTGCCTAGGAACTGCTTAGTGTGGAACCGTGATCCTGAGGGTGAGATCTTCTCCTAGCTGAAATGCTAGGAGCGGACGACAGGTGCTATTGTGTCGGCCCTGTTTTGTAGTCCGTTTGCCTCAGGCCGGTTGACAAAGGGTTATGGGCCTACACTGACCAATTGTAAGGCACGCTTCACTCGACTCTGGTATGCTCTCTCCAGGTGCACACATCAGCTCCATCAAGTTCATCAGCTCCAACGGTTTGGTCTGCACTCAGCACACAGGGACGAAGGAAAATCTCTGCCCTTGGAGGCACGACCCTTGTGTCCCAACCAGGACAAGCTCTGCCCTTGGTGGAAAGACCCTGGGTGTGTTGGTGTAGATACATTCTCTGTCTACAGGTGAACATCGGCTGGAGGGGTAAGCAACGGATCTGCATCCTAAAACCGGTAGCAGACATCAGCTAACATCAGCCTACATCGGCCTCAACGCAGCAGAGACATGGGAAGCAGACAAGGGCAACAAAAATGGTTGACCCATTGGGAGGAGTGGGGGCTGCCGCAGGGCAGTCCTCAAGCTCAACAGTGGCTACCACAGGGCAGACCATTGGAGCAAATGTGAGTGCTACATCACTGCCGCAAGGTCTTGGACCCTTGGGAGGAGTCCCCATTTTCAAGGGGACTGACTTCCCCATTTGGAGATGGCAGTTTGAGCTGGCAATGAAAGTGCGCGGCCTCATCAAGCTTTTGAAGGGAGAGGAGTAGGTTCCCGCGGTGGGCTCATCGGAGCACAGGGCATGGATGGAACGGAATGATATTGTCATGTCATTCCTTTCTAGCAATGCGATTGCTACAAAGTATGTTCCCATCATTGTCGAGTACACGCTGGCTTCCGAAGCTTACGATAAGCTGAAGCGCGTTCACAAGTCCACCTCCCTCGCAAACAGATTATTCATCCTACAACGGCTGATCAACATGCGGGTGAATGAGGGTAAATCAATCCCTGATTTTCTACAGGAGTTTGAAGGACTCCTTGGCGAGGCTCGCCAGATGAACTGGGAACTTGACGAAAACATGCAACCCATGATCCTCCTCATGACGCTACCGGAGAGTTGGAGCCCAATGATCACCGTCATGGGCGGTTGGAAGGAGGATGACCTGACGTACACTGCAGTATCCGAGTACGTGCAAAACGAGGCCATGCGCCGCAGCGGAAGTGAGGCTAACTTCTCAGCCTATGCCGCTCGCTACGGTGGCCGCGGGAGCAAAGGGTCACCCTCTGGTCAGAAAGGCGCAAGCGGAAGCGGTGATGGCGGAGGCAACAATGGCGGCAAGGCTCCCAAGTGACAGGGCAACTGCCGCAATTGCGGCAAACCTGGGCACTGGGAAAGAGAGTGCAGGTCGCCAAAGAAGGAAGAAGGCGGAAGCAATGGGAACAAAGGCAGCAGAAAGGGTGGCAAAGAAGCCACCAACATGATGGCACAGAGCATACCTCCGGCAAAAGGAGCGGCGCTGCTCAGGCCAGGAGCTTTCGGGCTCGACTCCGGCACCGATCATCACTCCAGCAACGACCAGGCTGGATTAGTCTCCATCAGCCCCACCGATCGGCGGTTCAGATGTGCACACGGTAGCATTGTGAACGCAAAGGGCGTGGGAGAAAAGCTGGTGAGCATCAGCCTTAATGGTGCAGAGAAGGATCTACGGCTACGTGATGTGGTCTACATGCCCTCCTTTGCGGTAAACCTTCTGTCCGTGTCAAAAATAACAGACAACGACATGGCAGTGGTGTTCACGCAGAAGAAGGCGGTCATTGCCAGGAACAAGGACATCAAGGTCATCTACGCCAACAAAGATCTCGTGGCACGGGTTCCACGGGTTGACGGACTCTACGTATTGCAGACAACGGCAGCAAAGAGCTCGGAAGGCGAGGGTCGTACGGGTGCAGCGGAGGCAGTGGTCTCGGCACCAACGCAGGAGAGCACACCAACGAGAACTGAAAAAGCATCCTCTGCCACAAAGGACGAAGACGCTGATCTGTGCCATAGACGCTTTGGGCATGTTGCAAACAGCACGCTCCAAGTCATCCAGCAACATCAGTTGGTCTGTGGCATGGAAAGTTGCAAGAAGGATGCAGTTGGGTGTGGCAACCTGTGTGAACCTTGCCTCCAAGGCAAGACCAAGCGAACGCGCTTTGAGCACAATGGTCGCAGCGTAGAATCAGCCCTTGACCTGATTCACACGGACGTGTGCGGACCCTTACGCACGGCGTCAAACGGTGGTAGCAAGTATTTTCTGACCTTCATAGATGACCACAGCCGCAAGGTGTGGATCTTCTTCCTAAAAACGAAGGGAGAGGTCAAAGAAACGTTACAGGAGTTTGTCATCATTGTGGAGTGGCAGACTAGAAAGAAAGTCAAGGCGATGCGGAGCGACAACGGCGGAGAGTACGAGGCATGCAAGGGCTGGTTGCGGCAACATGGGATCAACCACCAGCCCACAACGCCTTACACGCCACAAAGCAATGGTGTTGCCGAACGGATGAATCAGACCATCCTTGGCATGGTGCGTAGCATGCTCTTTGATGCAAAGCTTCCACCGCGGTTTTGGGTGGAAGCGGCAAGAACGGCATGCTATCTTGTCAACCTGACTCCTGCAGTTGCTCTGGGCAGGCGCAAAAAGAAGAAGGGAAAGCAACAGATGAAGCCACAAGAAGTTTGGTCAGGGAAGAAGATGGACGCATCACACCTAAAAGTATTCGGCTGCACCGCATGGGCAAAGGTCCAGGTGGGTGAGGGTGGCGGCAAGCTAGATGCAAGAGCGCGAAAGTGCGTTATGGTGGGCTATGAGACAGCCCACAAGACATACCGCTTGTGGGACCTGGCAGGAAGAAGACTCATCACCAGCCGGGACGTAACCTTTGGTGAAAGGAAACCATGCAAGGAAGAGATGCTTGATCCCATGCAAGCCCCAAAACGAGGAGAGTGGTTGGTGCTGCTGGAGTCAGGAGATCAAGCTCCCAAAAACTGGCAAGTGGTGCCGGTACAGCAGGCCGTGAAGAACAGTGGTGTGGCAAGGAGAGCGGCTGCGCAGGCTGACGCAGCGGCGAGCTCCGACACAGAGTCGGAGACGTCTGAGGCCTCTGAGACCAGCGCAGAGGCCAGTGGCTCTTCAAAAGAGGAAAACTTAATTCCAGGGCAGCCAACAGCACAGGAGCAACAGCATTGCAAACATCCACCAGCAATGCAACGTCGGAGCACACGACAAAGAAAACAAACTCCAAAGTACGACGCTGACACCGGAAGCTGGACTGGACTGAGCTGGTCCTGTTTGGCTCAGGGAGAGCCACTCACTGTGGCTGAGGCGCTGGCAAGGCCCAATGCAGCCAAGNGGAGACGTCTGAGGCCTCTGAGACCAGCGCAGAGGCCAGTGGCTCTTCAAAAGAGGAAAACTTAATTCCAGGGCAGCCAACAGCACAGGAGCAACAGCATTGCAAACATCCACCAGCAATGCAACGTCGGAGCACACGACAAAGAAAACAAACTCCAAAGTACGACGCTGACACCGGAAGCTGGACTGGACTGAGCTGGTCCTGTTTGGCTCAGGGAGAGCCACTCACTGTGGCTGAGGCGCTGGCAAGGCCCAATGCAGCCAAGTGGAAGGAGGCGGTGGACAGTGAGCTCGCGTCCATCGAAGAAAATGGCACATGGGTGCTGGTGGACAGACCCCCTAACGCTCATGTGGTGGGCTCAAAGTGGGTGAGGTTGAAGCGGAAGCAAGATGACAGCATCGACAAGTACAAGGCAAGAGTCATGGCGAAAGGATTCTCACAGCGCACAGGGTCTGAGTACGATGAGACCTTCGCACCGGTTGTCACGTTTGCCTAAATCAGGTCCCTGCTTGTCGTTGCTGCTGGGAAAGACCTTGAGATCCACCAGACGGATGTGAAGACAGCCTTCCTTTATGGGAAGCTCGACAAGGAGGTGCTAATGGAGGTACCGGAAGGTGTCAAAGCACCCGAGGGTAAAGTCTGCAAGCTGGTGAAGGCATTGTACGGGCTGAAACAGGCCCCACGGATCTGGTACAAGGAGATGGACAGCTTCATGGCTGAGATCTCCTTCGCATATTGTAGGAATGACCCCAGCGTCTATGTGCGGGAGTACGAACGTGGCTTGCTACTCGTGGCATTGTACTTGGATGATCTTATCATATGTTCTTCCTCGTAGGAGGCCCTCACAGACCTCAAGAAAAATCTTGCCAGTAGATTTAAGATGAAGGATATGGGACCTCTCGAGTACTACCTTGGGATTGCTGTTCACCGCAACCGCAAAGCAGGCACCATCAAGCTCAACCAGAAAAAGTACATCATGGACATCTTGAAGCGCTACAACATGGAGGACTGCAAGCTCGTCAGCACCCTCATGCCCTCCGACTGCAAGCTCTCCTCCTCCATGTCACCAAGCAACGCGGCAGACCGGCGGGAGATGCAAAACATTCCATACCCATCCGCTGTTGGGAGCCTCATGTATGCGATGGTGGGAACGCGACCTGACATTGCTTATGCAGTGGGTCAGGTGAGCAGGTTTGTGGCCAACACTGGGCCAGAGCATTGGCAAGTGGTGAAGCGGAGTTTTTGCTACCTAAAAAAGACTCGGCACGTTGGACTTCGGTTTGGAGATCTAGAAGGATCAGACTTGCTGCAACTGACATGCTACACTGACGCGGACTGGGAGGACGGATTGATGACAGGAAGTCCGCCTCAGGGTTTTTGTCTTCTCAACGGTGGTGCGGTCTCGTGGGCAAGCAGGAAGCAGGACTGCGTCTAAATTTCTACTGCTGAGGCGGAGTACATTGCATTCTCCAAAGTGTGCAAGGAAACACAGTGGCTTCGAAGTTTGCTTGAAGAGATCAAAGCACCATAAGAGGAAGTAACCATCATCCGCATCGAAAACCAAAGTGCCATCGCTATGGCAGAGGACGACATGATTTCCCGGCGTACGGAGCACATTGATATTCGGTACCACTACTCACGTGACCTTGTCCCCAAGGGTGTCGTGGAACTGGAGCACGTCGCAACCAAGAAAATGCTTGCGGATTTTTTGACAAAGCCGCTAGAAAGCGACTTGCATGTTGCAGGTGCTCAAGGAGTCGGCATGGTAGATGCAAGAGATGAGACCTAAAGACCAAGAAAATTGACATACACAAACACAACCTACAGCTACAGGTTCATGCCAAAGAAAACTACCACAGCAGGTGGCCTAAGGTGCAAGGGAGAGTTTGTTGTTCTTCTATACCCCATCGCCATTGCTATGGCTTGACGGACAGGTTGGGTATGCACTGCTCCCTTGGAGTAAGTCCTCCAAACCTTGTTTGTGGTGCAAGTCCAAGCAAGACACCAGAAGTGTAGCGCAACAGATAGCATGTTGGACTTAGGGACAAGAGGTCGTGCGATCGAGCCTTGATGTGCGCAGGAGGTTTTTTTACCTTCCTGCACAGGGGGGAAATTTCTTAGACATTCCTCCATGGATGAGAAGAGTGCACCACTTGGCGGTCAGTGGATGCACCAATTGGCGAACTAGTGAGGTGGTGTGGAGTGACCACCCCAAAAGTGCCACTACCCACACACCTTAGAAGCCAGGCCTAGGACTATATGTACCAGGCTCATTCCTCGTTCTAATTACACAATCTGGCCTTAGATGCTCCTCACAGAGTTGTCCAACTAAGGAACATTATAAAGAAGACACTGGTTGGTCTAAGCCCCAGGAGTTAGTCTTTGACTAGCACCTCGCGCAAAAGTGACCAAGTGTTAAGTGGACAGAGTTGCTAGTAAGTGATTGCCTAGGAATTGGCTAGTGTGGAACCGTGATCCTAAGGGTGATACCTTCTCTTAGCTGAAGTGCTAGGAGCGGACGGCAGGTGCTATTGTGTCGGCCCTGTTTTCTAGGCCGTTTGCCTCAGGCCGGTTGACAGGAACAAGTAGAAAGCTCCCTCTCTCCTGTCGAGGCCCGTACCTACCGCGAGAAGCGTGGCCGCACCCTTGCCACCATCTACCTCCAGGTCGCTTAACGGCAGCAACTCCTTGTCCGTGTCCTCCTCACGCCAAAGGAGGTTTTGAAAAAGCTTGAGTCCACTTATGCTTCCCAGTCAATCCTCATGAATATGCAGCTGTGTCGTTGCTTTCACACTGTGAAGATAGATGAGTCCGGATCCATGATTGACTACATCAACATGGTGAAGTCTCTCTCTAACCAGCTTGCTGCGATTGAGGACCCTGTCAAGGAGCATGTGCTCATGCTAACCATTCTTTCTGCTCTTCCTAGCAGCTACATTCCTCTCATTGTTACCCTGGACCAGCGCGGCCACAAGCTCTCCCTCAATGATGTGAAGGAGAGCCTGTTGTTTGAAGAGGAGCGGCGCAAGGGAGAAGAGGGCGGAAGCGGACTTGACGTTGCTCTCATCACCAACTCTGGTCATGGGGGTGGTTCTGCACCAACCAGGGGCAACGGCAGAAGAGAGAAGAAGAAGGGGAACTGCCACTACTGCAAGAAGCATGGCCATTAGGCATGCGAATGCCGGAAGAAGAAGGCGGACCTTGCAGCTGGAGTGGGAGCGGGAAAACAGTCTGACGCTTCTGCGAACGCCGCAGATTGGGAGAGTTGATTCGTGACAACCATCCGGGTCCTACACGTCTCCAACAACACCGCCCTATTCTGGATCATCTACTCGGGAGCCACGCGGTACATGAGGTGTCGCCGGGAGTGGTTCGTTGTCTACACCGTCATTGAGCCTCGTCGGGTGTACATGGGAGACAACCATGTGCAAATGGCGGTTGGGGAGGGTGAGATTGTGTTTTGTGCTTCCGTTGACGGTAGGCACATGGAACGTCGTGTGAAGGAGGTGCTCCATGTTCCGGGGCTGGCAGCTAACTTCCTCCCTGTGTCATCTCTCATCTCCAAAGGCATGCAGGTTCGCTTTGAGAATTGTGGCTGAACCATCTCTGCAAGTGCAGGGCGTGTGCTTGCAAAAGCGGACAAGGAGGAAGATCTTTACTGCCTCTATATGGCGTCGGAGAAGGAAGCTGACTCAGCGTTGGCGGCGAGAGAGGGAAAACACAACATCGGCCTGTGGCACCGCCGGCTCGGTCACCTCGGCTTTGGCGCCATCATCTCCATGCAGCAGATAGTCCGTGGCCTAGAGCTCAAGGGGGTGAAGTAGCCTGGTGCATTAGCTTGTAAGAGCTTCATTGAAGGAAAGCAAGCCCGCGCTCCTTTCACCAAGGAAGGGAAGGGGACGGCTGAGCTTCTCTCACTCATTCACTCTGATTTGTGCGGTCCTATGTTATCACAATCGTTGTCTGGCAAGTTGTACTTTGTCACGTTCATTGATGACAAGTCGAGGAAGACGTGGGTGTCCTTCTTGGCTGGAAAGGATGAGTGCTTTGATGCTTTCAAGGTGTGGATTGCTGCTGCACAGAATGAGAGTGGCAGGCGGTTAAAGGTGCTTCGCACCGATGGNAGCCCGCGCTCCTTTCACCAAGGAAGGGAAGGGGACGGCTGAGCTTCTCTCACTCATTCACTCTGATTTGTGCGGTCCTATGTTATCACAATCGTTGTCTGGCAAGTTGTACTTTGTCACGTTCATTGATGACAAGTCGAGGAAGACGTGGGTGTCCTTCTTGGCTGGAAAGGATGAGTGCTTTGATGCTTTCAAGGTGTGGATTGCTGCTGCACAGAATGAGAGTGGCAGGCGGTTAAAGGTGCTTCGCACCGATGGTGGAGGAGAGTACCTCTCCAACGACTTCCACACTTTCCTCAAGCGTTGCCGGATCAAGCACGAGGTCACCCCACCTGGAACACCGTAGCTGAATGGCGTGGCTGAATGTGTGAACCGCACACTCATGGAGCATGCTCGCAGCATGCTCCAAGATGTAGAGCTCCCACCAATCTTCTTGGCGGAAGCGGTCAACACTGCTGTGTACCTGAAAAACCGGAGTCCCACGCGCACCATGCCGCTGTTGACACCGGAGGAGGCATGGAAGGGATGCAAGCCAACAGTGATGCACCTGAAAGTCTTCGGGTATGGCGCATTCGTGCAGGTGCCTACCGGCAGCCATAACAAGCTGGACGCAAAGTCGGTGAAGGCCGCCTTCTTTGGCTACGACACCATGCGATACCGCCTCTACAACCTCGCTGCTCGCAAGATTATCCACAGCCGTGACGTCGTCTTTCAAGAAGACGTGTAGGGCTGGACTTGGAGCCCTATGTCTGCAGTTCCACTTGCTCACGCACTTGTACCTGAAGTGGGAGAAGAGCCGGTAGCAGAAGAGGGCAGTGCAGAAGTTGGCGGTGATAGCGGCATCAACAAAGAGGTGGAGGGAGCTGAGAAGGAGAAGGAGCCAGTGGCTCAATCTGATGAGGAGGAGCAACAAAGCAAAATAATGCAGCTGCCACGAAGATCCGCACGCATCAACAAAGGTGCAAAGGACAGTGGGGAGCCGCTCATGCGATCCGAGTGCCTCGCAAGAAAACAGAGGCCGCTGGAGGAACTGGTGAACCTGTGCATCGTTCCACCACCAACAGAGTCGTGTGACCTTGAGCTTCTCTTCCTCACAATCACCGATGATCCAGCCATATTCGCTGAAGCCATACGCAGCGCCGAGGTGGCAGATTGGCATGCCGCAGCAGACGAGGAGTATGGTGCGCTCATGAAGAACGGCACCTGGACTCTCGAGGAAGCTCCATGTGGCAGCCGGGTGATTGGGTGCTAGTGGATCTTCAGGCGCAAGCGTGGTGCGGATGGTAAGGTGCTCAGCTACAAAGCATGGTTGGTTGCAGAGGGGTATGCACAGACTGAGGGTGTGCACTACAATGAGACATTTGCACCTGTCGCAAAGTTCCCGTCCATCCAAGCAATCCTCGCTCTTTTTGCTGGTATGGACTGGGAGGTGCACCAAATGGATGTGACGTGTGCTTTTCTCAATGGTGACCTCAAAGATGATGTGTACATGGAGCAGCCGGAGGGGTATGTGGTGGAGAAAAAGGAGGATTTGGTGTGCAAGCTTGTGAAGGCCCTCTACGGCCTAAAGCAAGCCCCGCAAGCATGGTACCACAAGATGGATGAGCACCTGGCTGGCGTTGGCTTTGTGCACAGTGAAGCTGACCATGCTGTCTATGGGCACACAAAAGAGGCAAGCCAGGTCATCATCTTGCTCTATGTTGATGATCTGCTTATTGCATCTGACTCCAAGTCTCTTTTGGACGATGTGATACAGTCCCTTGCTGCCAGGTTCAACATGAAGGACATGGGAGAGCTCAGTTACTACCTTGGCCTTGAGATCAAGCGTGACCGGCAGCAACAGACTTTGGAGCTGTTGCAGAGCACGTTTGTGAGCAACATCGTCAAGCGCTTCAACATGGCAGGAGCGCGCAAAGCAGCAAAACCACTGGAAGTGGGAGCAAAGCTGAGCATGGCGCAGACTCCCCGTGGCATGCAAGTGAGCAGCCACATGGAAGCAGTGCCGTACCAAGCAGCAGTTGGGAGCCTCATGTACGCAGCAGTCGACACGCGCCTTGACATCAGCCAAGCAGTGGGAGTTCTCAGTAAGTTGTCCGCAAATCCGGGCATGCCGCATTGGGAGGCGGTTAAGCGCTTGCTGCGCTACCTCGACAGTAGCAGCAGCCTTTGCCTCACCTTCAATGGCAAAAACAGCCCCATCCTCATCGGCTACGACGACGCAGATTGGGGAGGTGACCTGGACACAAGGAGGTTGACCAGTGGGTTTGTGTTTGTACTCGGGGGAGGTGCAATCAGTTGGAGGAGCAAGAAGCAAGAGTGCATCGCCCTCTCCTCCACCGAAGCTGAGTACATGGCCTTGAGTGAAGCAGCAAAGGAAGCTGTGTGGCTGCGTGAGCTGCTGGCAAGCCTTGGAAAGCAGCAGACCGCAGCGACTACAATCTACTGTGACAACATGAGTGCCATTGCTCTGACCAAGAGCGCAGAGTTTCACGCCTGCACCAAGCACATTGACTTGCGATATCACTTCATCCGCAAACTTGTGGCAAAGCAGGTGGTGCAGATCAAGCTCTACCCTTCAAGCATGATGCTGGCAGACTTCCTTACCAAGCCGCTGGCAGCACACCGCTTTCAGCAGCTGAGGGGACAGTGTGGACTTGTGTATTTTTTATTCTCGCAAAGTGGGAGAATGTTGGATATGGGGTGCGAAAAAAAGTGATCAAAGTGGGTTGCTCGATAAAAATCTTCAGGTCACAAGAGCAATAGAGGATAGTTTTCTGGTTCTGCAGCACTTCGGAGTCCGTTCGAGGGAGATATGGATCTTCAAGGTTTAGTGGCAATGGGTCTGGTTCAAGTGATGGCTCCTGCACTACCAGCACCAATGACGGCCACAGTTATTGGCCAGGGACGTTTGGAGCGGCCTTCAAGGTAGAAATGCGGCAGGAGAACCTTCAGGGAGCTTCAAGGAAGGTCCCCACCAAGATTATTGGTTGTGCACATGGCAGGGATGGTGATTTTCTTGTGTGAGTGTGTGACTGCCGCTCATCCCGCTAGGTTAGGAGTGTGCTAGGAGGTGAACTTTGACAGAGTGGTTCTTCCAGCTCCATGTACTTAGGCTTGTTAGAAAGCTGTGCTAATGTACTTTCTCACTCAATATTCAATTCAGACTTTGCGTTCTTTGCGAACCTACATTTGCTTCCGTAATTTCTGCCTTTGCAACCTGCAACTCCCCCTCACAAACAGTTGGTCCTGCCTAGGTGGCTCTTGGTGAGCCTGATCACCTCCCTGAGGGTTGCCCCAGTTTCCATCACCACCAACCACCACCTCCACGCCCCCATCTCCTTGGCCAGCCGCTGGATGGACCATGTTGTTCACAACCACCATGGACTTGTCAGAATTGGTGCAGATGATGAACCCAACCCTTATGACTTTGGTGTGCTCCTCCGATCCGGAGTTAAGAAATTGCCGGCTATCCTTCTTGACATACTGGTTTGGAGTGCCACTGAGAAGCTTCTTGTTGCCTTTGGCTTCCTTGCCACAGGCCTTTGCCTCCTCGGTGCACTCACGGGCCCAGTGTCCCTCCTTGCTGCAGTTGCGACATGCACACTTCCTGGCGCCATGTTTGCAGCCGCCATGTCCGCCACCTCCTTTGCTCCTGCTTCAGCCACCACACGTTCTGGCAACGAGGGCCAATGAGGAATATGGGGGGTCCCTGGAGCTCCGTCGGTGCACCTCGTTGTGGATACACTCTGTGACTATGCCATAGGTGAGCTTCTCCTGTCCATCCTCCAAAGACAGTGATGAGACGGTTCCAAATGTCAAGAAGGGCCATGAGGAGGGCCATCGCCTATAGCTACGTGTCGAGCGTCCATCCCAAATCATTGTATTGTGAGGCAAGTGACTCAATCTGTTGCATGGCGGTGATGACATCATCTCCCTCCTCGATTCTCATTGTGAGGAGTCGCTTCATTGCAAAGATTTTATTTGCAAGCGAGGTGGAGCTCAAAGTGCCACCTCCATAGCCCAAAACTTGGGCCACCTGTATACTTCTGGATGAGCTACGTGTCCTGCGCCATTCGTACAGTCTTCCACTCTAGGTCCTCAGAGTTTGATAGCAACATTGTCCGCGATGACAATCCTGTCTGCTGCGAAAGCCGCGAGGGATGTGCAAACCAGTCAGGGTCATGGGCCCACTACCCTTTGACACAAGAACTATGACTGTGTGGTGGCGGTTCCAACGTGGCTCAACATGACTTCACAGGTTCATGCCGTTGTTTTGTGCACGTTCTGACTCTAAGCATGAGCCCTTATGGTCGCCTCACGCTATGTTTGTGGGAGATGGAAACATGTGCAAGAAAGTCACTTTTGCAAAGGGAATCATGGCATTTTGCATTATTCTTGGACATTGACGTATTGACGAATTGCAGGGCTAGTCACAAGCTTCCCAATGCACCAAAACACATGCGATTTGGCTAACCCTAGCTCCCGCTACGTCAGCAGAAGCGCGGCACCCCAATCCAGCCGCTCAGTTGCCGGCGCGCACGATGTCCGCCCGCCGAGGCGCCCTCACAGCTCTTGGAAGGGAGCCCAGTGGGAGGTATTTTCTGCCCAGATCATCTGTCAAAAAATGATCAAAAGGGGTGCCCTCACACATCAAGGACTCATAAAAACGCCTTCCCCGAGGTTCAGATGTCCCTACACATAGTGGCGGTGCCCTCTGTGCTTGTGGGGTGCATTTTGATGACTTAATCATTGGGTTTGATGATGGGGATTGATGTGGTTTGAATCCTCCCCGCGGACCTGCAGTCGGTCCAAGTCCCGGAGTAACAAACTTTACCGCTGAGTTTCGGACTCTGAGCCAGGATTTTGGCTAAGTCCCTCGGTGACAACCTGCAATAGAGGTTCCGGTAGATCTTATCGACCAGACGCCTCGGCAGTCTTCCAGGGCTAAAACACCAGATGTACATTTTTTACTAGTTCCGATGGATTTTTCACCTGCAATCGAATTGCAGCTGACTCCCGGAGCCGCCAGGCACATCCCAACTTTGGAAGCCCATCTCCCTGGTTACTTGTCTGATTCCAATGATTCAACCTTCATCGGATTCAGCAGCTAGTCAACTTTCAGGACTTCAATCTAATCCGGATTTGTAGTACTCTCTAGGCAGCTAGAGTAAAATGCAAGGATTTTCCCCCCTCCAGAGGCTTGTTGACACCTCCTGGCGCCACACCCAAGCATGCTAAGGGGTGAAATACAACGGTGAGGACAGTGGTTCAGAGGAGCCAGAAGAAGATGAGAACGATAACGGTGAATACATGATGGTTGGGGGTGGTTTTTAGGATGATGATGATGATGATGATGATGTGAAAGATTTGAGCTAGATGCTGATTTCCTCAAATCGATGTGATGCAGTTCTATGATACATATATTGCATGCTTCCATTCCTACACGCTTCCATGATTTCATACGTGCATGTTTCCATGTTTCGAGGAATTTCAAGGCTTCCATACTTCTATAATTATAAATGTTTTGAGGCTTCTAGGTGTCTGTGCTTCTAATTTGAAGGCCTCGAGCTTTCTATGTCTCTTTGCTTTGAATTCAGGAAGTTGTGTAGAAACATAGCTCTTAACATGGAACTAGACAGAATACCATGTGACTCAACCAGGCTAACAAATATACAGAAACACATGACAATTAGAAACAAGAGCAACATATGGTGCCATGAAATCTAGTACACCAGAATGATGGTTAGGGTGTCATGCGATATCCATAATGGTGCTGGTGGTCGTTGTGGTGGTGGTTGTGGTTGTGATGGTGATGATGGTGGTGTTGCTGGTGGTGGTCCTTTTTGTTGTGGAAGTGGTGGTGATGGTGATCGTGGTGGTGATGGTTGTGCTGCTGGTGTAGTGATGATGGTGGTGGGGATGCTAGTGCTGTTGGAGGTGGTGGTATGGTGGTGATCATGTTGGTGGAGTTTGTGGTGGTGCCGGTGATGGTGGTAGTGGAGATGATGGAGCTGCTTTTTTTGGTGGCAGCGGTGGTGGTGGTGGTGGTGGTGGTGGTGGTGGTAGTGGTGGTGGTGGTGGTGGTGGTGGTGGTGATGGGGAGTGTGAAGAGGGCAGATTCACGAGTCTAAGACCATGGTATTATGATATTCTGGACTAGCGATTCCGAGACAAGAAAAA
>SZWC01005676.1:32074-46915 GCA_023375785.1 Penium margaritaceum | reverse complement strand
GGTGATTGTGGTGGTGGTGGTTGTGGTGGTGGTGGTGGTGGTGGTGGTGGTGGTGATGGGGAGTGTGAAGAGGGCAGATTCACGAGTCTAAGACCATGGTATTATGATATTCTGGACTAGCGATTCCGAGACAAGAAAAAAATTACTGATATTGCGACTGGTATTGGACTTGAAAGACCAATTCAATTGCTGGAACTGCGATTCCGGTCTTTTTTACACCCTTACCCTTCGTGCTAAGCTAGAGGGAGCACTTGGGTCATCCTTCCGTACTGACATCGCCTGAGGGAGGTACTGGTTGCATGCACAATGCTAGAGGGTGGGGGTTCACCATTTGTACTGTTAACAGACTTCATGCCAGTGCTAGTGAGGAATCTTGTGTTGTGCAACTTGTCAACAATGTGGTCTGATGTGATGTGCCACTTTGAGTTGAGTCCATTGATGGATATGAGAGTGCCAGAAAGTGACAAAACAGGTTGCTCGATAAAAATCATCTGGCATGACAGTTGCATAGAGGATGTTTCACAGGTTCCAACGCACTTTACAGAACTCGATACGGATTCCATTTGAGTGAGATATGGATTTCCAAAGTTTGGAGATCATGGGTCGGGTTCAAGTGACGACCTGAGCACTTTGAGCTCAAAAGGCGGCAGGATTATTGGCCAGGACGGCTGAGAGAGGCCTTCAAGGAGAAAAGGCGGCTAGAGGACCTCCAGGAGACTTCAAGGAAGGTGCAGACCATGATTGTTGGTCGTCCAAGTAGTGTGAAACATCATTCTCTTGTGTGACAAGGTGACTGCCGCTCATCCCGCTAGGCTAGGAGAGTGTGCTAGAGGGTAGACTTTGACAGAGTGTATCTCAGTGCTCCCTAGGCCAAATGAGGCATATAAAGGGCTTGTTAGAAAGCTGTGACAATGTAATTTCTTACTCAAGAGTTGATTCAGACATTCGCATCCTCTGCAAACCTACATTTGCTTCCGTAATTTCTGTCTGTACAACCTGCAACCCCCTCTCACAAACAGTTGGTCCTGCCTAGGCGACGCTTAGTGAGCCTGATCACCTCCCTGAGGGCTGCCCCAGTTTCCATCATCCATTGTGGATAGTACCTGCCCGGATCCTGCACAGCCTTCATCATCCTTTGATTGATTCTGTTGCACTCTAGTCTGAGTTGGATGCTAAGTGTGTTACCAATAGGATCCAGGCTGTGGACTCATGTGCCACCCACCATATGGTGTGTCACCATGATGATTTCATTGTCCTTGGACCTATCAACCTTTTCTGCTTCTTGCAGACGGAATCCGGGTAACATTTGCATGTACATGATGCTGGACTAATTTGTCTGCATGGCTGTGCTGGTCTTACGTACCTCAGAAATGCCCCCTACTTCTCTTTCCGAAGATGTGACCATTATGGGCTCACCATTCCTCACACAGAAGGTGTGTCCATTGTCAGTTTTTGAAACAATGGCTGTCTTCTCCTTCATGGTTTTGCAGTTGTGAACTTTACCACATTCTTTATCATTTCTCTGAATCCCGAACGCATCTATCACATGGAAACGTTTTCCTCTTCCCATCATCAATTGTTGTCTTTCTTTCATTACCATTTCCATCCATCTGCTTGAATCTCTTCTTTGTGTCAAACCTCCTGTCAATCTTGACCCGGCCAAAACTAGAAAAACCATTTCCAGCTGAATTTTTTTCCTTGTCTCAGGGGCAAGGTGCATCATGGGATGTAGCCACCTTTGTGATCTGTCACCTCCCAGCCCCTCAAACTTGCGCACAGTCATCATGGGACCACTCCTCGTTCAGTCTCAGGCAGAGTGCGGATTTTTGTTCAATCTCACTGATGAATTCTCACATTCTTACTGGGTCTTTTGCCTCCACTGCAAGAACAGGAGTTCCCTTCATTTGTTACTAATTGGTCCAGGCGGAGCAACACACCAACCAGTGTTTTGATTGATTTCCATCTAATTTCAAGGGGGGGGGGGGGGCTTATGGGACCCAATGCCCACTTATGGCGTGACCCATGACCTCTCTGCCTCCTACGCGCCATAGCAGAATGGTGTATCAGATGATGGATATGAGAGTGCCAGAAAGTGACAAAAATAGGTTGCTCGATAAAAATCACCTTGCATGACAGTTGCATACAAGATGTTTCACAGGTTCCAATGCACGTTACAGATCCCGATACGGAGTCCGTTTGAGTGAGATATGGATTTCCAAAGTTTGGAGATCATGGGTCGGGTTCAAGTGACGACCTGAGCACTTTGAGCTCAAAAGGCGGCAGGATTATTGGCCAAGACGGCTGAGAGCGGCCTTCAAGGAGAAACGGCGGCTGGAGGACCTCCAAGAGACTTCAAGGAAGGTGCAGACCACAATTGTTGGTTATCCAAGTGATGTGAGACATGATTCTCTTGTGTGACAAGGTGACTGCCGCTCATCGCGCTAGGCTAGGAAAGTGTGCTAGGGGATAGACTTTGACAGAGTGTATCTCACTGCTCCCTAGGCCAAATGAGGCATAAAATGGCTTGTTAGAAAGCTGGGAGAATTTAATCTCTCTCTCAAGAGTCGATTTAGAAATTCACATCCTCTGCAAATCTACATTTGCTTCCGTAATTTCTGTCTGTGCAACCTGCAAACCCCTCTCACAAATAGTTGGTCCTGCCTAGGCGGCTCTTAGTGAGCCTGATCACCTCCCTGAGGGCTGCCACAATTTCCATCAGTGGTATCAGAGCTTGAAAAAGGATTTTTCTCATCCTTGAGGCATTCCTTGCACCCTGTTGTGTGAGAGAGCCGTTTGTGGGCTGAACGTTGCAGTACCATGGCGATATCCGCTTTTGTGGTGGCCGGCGTCAACATCGACAAGTTCGAAGGCAAAAACTTCTTCAACTGGAGCAACACCATGAAGATGGTGCTGATGGAGAAGGGTCTCTAGAGCCAGATCGATGAGAACAAGAAGGAACCAGAAGAAAGCTCCCTATCCCCTGTCGAGGCCCATACCTACCGCGAGAAGCGTGACCGCGCCCTCGCAACCATCTACCTCCACCTCGCCGAATGGCAGCAGCTCCTCGTTTGTGGCATCCTCACGCCAAGGAGGTTTGGAAAAATCTTGATTCCACTTATGCTTCCAAATCAATGCTCATGAACATGCAGCTGCATCGTCGCTTTCACACTGTGAAGATGGATGAGTCCGGATCCATGATTGACTACATCAACATGGTGAAGTCTCTCTCTGACCAGCTTGCTGCAATTGAGGACCCTGTCAAGGAGCGTGTGCTCATGCTAACAATCCTCTCTGGCCTTCCTAGCAGATACACTCCTCTCAATGTTGTCCTGGACCAGCGTGGTGACAAGCTCTCCCTCAAGGATGTGGAGGAGAGCCTGCTGTTTGAGGAGTGGCGCAAGGGAGAGGACGGCGGAAGCGGACTGGACGTCGCTCTTATCACCAACTTTGGTCATGGAGGGGATGCTACATCAACCAAGAGCAACGGCGGAGGAGAGAAGAAGAAGGGGAACTGCCACTACTGCAAGAAACTGGGCCATTGGGTGTGCGAATACCGGAAGAAGAAGGCGGACCTTGCGGCTGGAGTGGGAGCGGGAAAACAGTCCAACGCTTCCGCGAACGCCGCATATTGGGAGAGTGGATTTGTGACAACCATCTGGGTCCTGCACGTCTCCGACAACACCGCCCTGTTCTGGATCATCGACTCGGGAGCCACGCGGCACATGACGTGTCGCCGGGAGTGGTTCGTTGTCTAAGCCGTCATTGAGCCTTGTCGGGTGTACATGGGGGACAACCATGTGCAAATAGCGGTTGGGGAGGGTAAGATTGTGTTTTGTGCTTCCGTTGAGGGTAAGCACGTGGAACGTTGTGTGAAGAGGGTGCTCCATGTGCCGGGGCTGGCAGCAAACCTCCTCTCTGTCTCATCTCTCACCTCCGAAGGCATGCAGGTTTGCTTTGAGAATGGTGGCTGCACCATCTCTGCCCGTGCAGGCCGTGTGCTTGCAAAAGCGAACAAGGAGGACGGTCTTTACCGCCTCTACGTGGCGTCGGAGAAGGAAGCCAACTCAGCATTGGCGGCGATAGAAGGAAAACACAACATCGACCTGTGGCACCGCCAGCTCGGTCACCTCGGCTTTGGCGCCATCATCTCCATGCAGCAGATGGTCCATGGCCAAGAGCTCAAGGGGGTGAAGCAGCGTAGTGCATCGGCTTGTGAGAGCTGCATTGAAGGGAAGCAAGCCCGTGCTCCTTTCACGGGGGAGGGGAAGGGGGCAGCTGAGCTTCTCTCACTCGTTCACGCTGATTTGTGCGGTCCCATGCCATCACAATCCTTGTCCGGCAAGTTGTACTTTGTCACATTCATTGATGACAAGTCAAGGAAGATGTGGGTGGCGTTCTTGGCTAGAAAGGATGAGTGCTTTGATGCTTTCAAGGTGTGGATTGCTGCTGCACAGAATGAGAGTTGGAGGCGGTTGGAGGTGCTTCGCACCGATGCTGGAGAAGAGTATCTCTCCAACGACTTCCGTACCTTCCTCAAGCGTCACTAGATCAAGCACGACGTCACCCCACCTGGAATACCGCAGATGAATGGCGTGGCTGAACGCGCAAACCGCACGCTCATGGAGCGTGTTCGCAGCATACTCCAAGACGCGGGGCTCCCGCGAACCTTTTGGGCGGAAGCGGCCAATACCGCCTTGTACCTCAAGAACCGAAGCCGTACACGCGCCGTGCCGCTGATGAAACCGGAGGAGGCGTGGACGGGACGCAAGCCAACAGTGATGCACCTTAAAGTCTTTGGGTGTGGCGCATTTGTGCACGTGCCTACCGACAGCCGTAACAAGCTGGAAGCAAAGTCGGTGAAGGCCGCCTTCCTCGGCTACGACACCATGGGATACCGCCTCTACAACCTCGTCGCATCCAAGATCATCCGCAGCCGTGACGTGGTCTTACAAGAGGAAGTGAAGGGCTTGACTCTGAGCCCTATGCTGGCATTTCCGCTTTCTCCCGCACTTGTACCAGAAGTGGGAGAAGTACTGGTAGCAGAAGAGGGCGGTGCGGAAGATGGCGGTGACAGTGGCAAAGACAAGGAGGTGGAGGAAGCTGAGAAGGAGAAGGAGATGGCAGCAGAATCTGATGAGGAGGAGCAGCAAAGCAACGCACAGCAACTGCCACAACGGTCCTCACGCCTCAACAAAGGTGCAAAGGACTGTGGGGAGCCGCTGAGGCGATCCGAGCGCCTCGCAAACAAACAGAGGTTGCTGGAGGAGCTGGTGAACTTGTGCACCGTTCCACCACCAACGGAGTCGTCCGATCTCGAGCTTCTCTTCCTCACAGTCACCGATGACCCAGCCACATTTGCTGAAGCCATGCACAGCGCTAAGGCGCCAGGTTGGCGTGGCGCAGCAGATGAGGAGTATGATGCGCTCATGAAGAACGGCACTTGGACTCTCGAGGAGGCTCCACGCGGCAGCCGGGTGATCGGATGCCGGTGGATCTTGAGGCGCAAGCGTGGTGCGGATGGTAAGATTCTCAGGTACAAAGCACGGCTGGTTGCAAAGGGGTATGCACAGACGGAGGGTGTGGATTACAATGAGACATTTGCACCTGTCGCTAAGTTCCCATCCATCCGAGCGATCCTCGCTCTTGCTGCTGCTATGGACTGGGAGGTGCACCAAATGGATGTGACGTGTGCATTTCTGAATGGTGACCTTGAGGAGAATGTGTACATGGAGCAGCCGGAGGGGTATGTCGTGGAAGGGAAGGAAGGTTTGGTGTGCAAGCTTGTGAAGGCCCTCTACGGCCTGAAGCAAGCCCCGCGAGCATGGTACCACAAGATGGATGAGCAGCTAGCTGGCCTTGGCTTCGTGCGCAGTGAAGCAGACCATGCTGTCTATGGGCGCACACAAGAGGAAAACCAGATCATCATCTTGCTCTATAATGATGATATTCTCATTGCATCTGAATCCAAGTCTCTTTTGGACGATGTGAAGCAGTCCCTTGCTGCCAGGTTTGACATGAAAGACATGGAAGAGCTCAGTTACTACCTTGACCTTCAGGTCAAGCGCGACCGGCAGCAGCAGACTTTGGAGTTGTCGCAGAGCACGTACGTGAGCGACATCATCAAGCGCTTCAACATGGCAGGAGCGCGCAAAGCAACAACACCACTCAAAGTGGGAGCAAAGCTGAGCATGACGCAGACTCCCCGCGGCATGGAAGAGAGCAGCCGCATGGAAGCAGTGCCGTATTAAGCAGCAGTTGGAAGCCTAATGTATGCAGCAGTCGGCACGCGCCTCGACATAAGCCAATCAGTGGGAGTGTTAAGCAAGTTTCGCGCGAATCCGGGCGTGCCGCATTGGGAGGCGGTCAAAGCTTGATTCCACTTATTCTTCCAACTCAATCCTCATGAACATGTAGATACGTCGTCATTTTCACACTGTGAGTATGGATGAGTCCGGATCCATGATTGACTACATCAACATGGTGAAGTCTCTCTCTGGCCAGCTTGCTGCAATTGAGGACCCTGTCAAGGAGCGTGTGCTCATGCTAACCATCCACTCTGGCCTTCCTAGAAGTTACACTCTTCTCATTGTTGCCCTGGACCAGCGCAACAACAAGCTATCCCCCAACGGTGTGGAGGAGAGCCTGCTGTTTGAGAAGGAGTAGCGCAAGGGAGAGGAGGATGGAAGCAGACTGGACGTCGCTCTCATCACCAACTCTGGTCATGGGGTTGGTGCTGCACCAACCAGGGACAATGGCAGAGGAGGGAAGAAGAAGGGGAACTGCCACTACTGCAAGAAGCCAAGCTATTGGGCGCGCGAATGCCAGAAAAAGAAGGCGGACCTTGTGGCTGGAGTGGGAGCGGGAAAGCATTCCGACGCTTCCGCAAACGTAGCACATTGGGAGAGTGGATTTGTGACCACCATCCAGGTCCTGCACGTCTCAGACGACACCACCTTATTTAGGATCATCGACTCGGGAGCTACGCGGCACATGACATGTCGTCGGGAGTGGTTCATCCTCTACACCACCATTGAGACTCGTCGGGTGTACATGGAGGACAATCATGTTTAAATGGCGGTTGGGGAGGGTGAGATTGTGCTTTTTGTTTCCGTTGAGGGTAAGCACGTGGAACGTCATGTGAAGGAGGTGCTCCATGTTCCGGGACTGGCAGCTAACCTCCTCCATGTCTCATTTCTCATCTCCAAAGGGGCAGGTTTGCTTTGAGAATGGTGGCTGCACCATCTCTGCAAGTGCGGGGCGTGTGCTTGCAAAAGCGAACAAGGAGGACGGTCTTTACCGCCTCTACGTGGCATCGGAGAAGGAAGCTGAGGAGTGTTGGTGGCGAGAGAGGGAAAACACGACATCAGCCTGTGGCACCGCCGGCCCGGTCACCTCGGCTTTGGCGCCATCATCTCCATGCAGCAAATGGTCCATGGCGTGGAGCTCAAGGGGGTGAAGGAGCCTGGTGCATCGGCTTGTGAGAGCTTCATTGAAGGAAAGCAAGCCTGCGCTCCTTTCACGCGGGAAGGGAAGGGGGCGGCTGAGCTTCTCTCACTCGATCACTCTGATTTGTGTGGTCCTATGTTATCACAGTCGCTGTCCGGCACGTTGTACTTTGTCCTGCTCATTGATGTCAAGTCGAGGAAAACGCGGGTGTCCTTCTTGGCTTGTAAGAATGAATGCTTTGATGCTTTCAAGGTGTGGATTGCTGCTGCACAGAATGAGAGTGGCAGGTGGTTCAAGGTACTTCCCACCGATGGTGGAGGAAAGTACCTCTCCAACGACTTCTGCACCTTCCTCAAGCACTGCGGGATCAAGCACGAGGTCACCCCACGTAGAACTGATGGATATGAGAGTGCCAGAAAGTGACAAAAATAGGTTGCTCGATAAAAATCATCTGGCATTACAGTTGCATAGAGGATATTTCACAGGTTCCAATGCACTTTACGGAACTCAATACGGAGTCTGTTTGAGTGAGATATGGATTTCCAAAGTTTGGAGATCATGGGTCGGGTTCAAGTGACGACCTGAGCACTTTGAGCTCAAAAGGCGGCATGATTATTGGCCAGGACGGCTGAGAGCGGCCTTCAAGGAGAAAAGGCGGCTGGAGGACCTCCAAGAGACTTCAAGGAAGGTGAAGACCACGATTGTTTGTCATCGAAGTAGTGTGAGACATAATTCTCTTGTATTACAAGGTGACTGCCGCTCTTCCTGCTATGCTAGGAGAGTGTGCTAGAGGCTAGACTTTGACAGAGTGTATCTCCGTGCTCCCTAGGCCAAATGAGGCATATAAGGGCTTGTTAGAAAGCTGTGACAATTTAATTTATCTCTAAAGAGTTGATTTAGACATTCGCATCCTCTGCAGACCTACATTTGCTTCCGTAATTTCTGTCTGTGCAACCTGCAACCCCCTCTCACAAATAGTTGGTCCTGCCTAGGCGGCTCTTACTGAGCCTGATCATCTCCCTGAGGGCTGCCACAGTTTCCATCAGTGGTATCAGAGCCAGAAAAAGGAATCTTCACATCCTTGAGGCATTCCTTGCACCCTGTTGTGTGAGAGAGCCGTTTGTGGGCTGAAAGTTGCACTACCATGGAGACATCCGCTTCTTTGGTGGCCGGCGTTAACATCGCCAAGTTCGAAGGCAAGAACTTGTTCAACTGGAGCAACAACATGAAGATGGTGCTGATGGAGAAGGGTCTCTGGAGCCAGGTGGATGAGAAGGAGAAGGAACCAGAAGAAAGCTCCATATCCCCTGTCGAGGCCCGTACCTACCGCAAGAAGCGTGACCGTGCGCTCGCAACGATCTAGGTCCACCTCGCCGAACGGCAGCAACTCCTCGTCCGTGGCATCCTCACGCCAAAGGAGGTTTGGAAAAAGCTTGAGTCCACATATGCTTCCAACTCAATGCTCATGAACATGCAGCTGCATCGTCGCTTTCACACTGTGAAGATGGATGAGTCCGGATCCATGATTGACTACATCAACATGGTGAAGTCTCTCTCTGACCAGCTTGCTGCGATTGAGGACCCTGTCAAGGAGTGTGTGCTCATGCTAACAATCCTCTCTAGCCTTCCTAGCAACTAAANCGAACGGCAGCAACTCCTCGTCCGTGGCATCCTCACGCCAAAGGAGGTTTGGAAAAAGCTTGAGTCCACATATGCTTCCAACTCAATGCTCATGAACATGCAGCTGCATCGTCGCTTTCACACTGTGAAGATGGATGAGTCCGGATCCATGATTGACTACATCAACATGGTGAAGTCTCTCTCTGACCAGCTTGCTGCGATTGAGGACCCTGTCAAGGAGTGTGTGCTCATGCTAACAATCCTCTCTAGCCTTCCTAGCAACTAAACTCCTCTCCTTGTCGCGGTGGACGAGCGTGGCAACAAGCTCTCCCTCAATGATGTGGAGGAGAGCCTGCTGTTTGAGGAGGAGTGGCGCAAGGGAGAGGACGGCGGAAGCGGACTGGACATTGCTCTCATCACCAACTTTGGTCATGGGGGCGGTGCTACATCAACCAGGAGCAACGGCGGAGGTAGGAAGAAGAAGGGGAACTGCCACTACTGCAAGAAACTGGGCCATTGGGCACGCGAATGCCGGAAGAAGAAGGCGGACCTTGCGGCTGGAGTGGGAGCGGGAAAACAGTCCGACGCTTCCGTGAATGCCGCAGATTGGGAGAGTGGATTCGTGACAACCATCTGGGTCCTGCACGTCCTCGACAACTTTCCATGTTCTGGATCATCGACTCGGGAGCCACGCGGCACATGACGTGTCGCCGGGAGTGGTTTGTTGTCTACACCGTCATTGAGCCTTGTCGAGTGTACATGGGGGACAACCATGTGCAAATGGCGGTTGGGGAGGGTGAGATTGTGCTTTGTGCTTCCGTTGAGGGTAAGCACATGGAACGTCGTGTGAAGAGGGTGCTCCATGTTCCGGGGCTGGGAGCTAACCTCCTCTCTGTCTTTTCTCTCATCTCCGAAGGCATGCAAGTTTCCTCTGAGAATGGTGGCTGCACCATCTCTGCCCGTGCAGGCCGTGTGCTTGCAAAAGCAAACAAGTAGGACGGTCTTTACCGCCTCTACGTGGCGTCGGAGAAGGAAGCCGACTCAGCATTGGCGGCGAGAAGGAAAAAACAACATCGACCTGTGGCACCGCCAGCTCGGTCACCTCGGCTTTGGCGCCATCATCTCCATGCAACAGATGGTCCGCGGCCAAGAGCTCAAGCGGCTGAAGCAGCCTAGTGCATCGGCTTGTGAGAGCTGCATTGAAGGGAAGCAAGCCCGTGCTCCTTTCACGGGGGAGGGGAAGGGGGCGGCTGAGCGTCTCTCACTCGTTCACTCTGATTTTTGCGGTCCAATGCCATCACAATCCTTGTCCGGCAAGTTGTACTTTGTAACGTTCATTGATGACAATTCAAGGAAGATGTGGGTGACGTTCTTGGCTGGAAAGGATGAGTGCTTTGATGCTTTCAAGGTGTGGATTGCTGCTGCACAGAATGAGAGTTGCAGGCGGTTGAAGGTACTTCGCACCGATGGTGGAGAAGAGTACCTCTCCAACGACTTCCGTACCTTCCTCAAGCATTGCGGGATCAAGCACAACAATATCCCACCTGGAACACCGCAGCTGAATAGCGTGGTTGAACGCATGAACGGCATGCTCATTGAGTGCGTTCGCAGCATGCTCCAAGTCGCCGGGCTCCCGCCAACCTATTGGGCGGAAGCGGTCAATACCGCCGTATACCTGAAAAACCGAAGCCCTACGCGCGCCGTGCCGCTGATGACACCGGAGGATGCGTGGACAGGACGCAAGCAAACAGTGACGCACCTGAATGTCTTCGGGTGTGGCGCATTTGTGCACGTGTCTACCAGCATGCGTAACAAGCTTGACGGAAAGTCGTTGAAGGCCGCCTTCCTCGGCTACGACACCATGGGATACCGCCTCTACAACATCGCCGCACGCAAGATCATCCGCAGCCGTGACGTGGTCTTCCAAGAGGAAGTGAAGGGCTGGACTTGGAGCCCTATGTCGGCAGTTCCGCTTGCTCCCGCACTTGTACCAGAAGTGGGAGAAGTACCGATAGCAGAAGAGGGCGGCGAGGAAGATGGCGGTGAGAGCGGCAACNAGCTTGACGGAAAGTCGTTGAAGGCCGCCTTCCTCGGCTACGACACCATGGGATACCGCCTCTACAACATCGCCGCACGCAAGATCATCCGCAGCCGTGACGTGGTCTTCCAAGAGGAAGTGAAGGGCTGGACTTGGAGCCCTATGTCGGCAGTTCCGCTTGCTCCCGCACTTGTACCAGAAGTGGGAGAAGTACCGATAGCAGAAGAGGGCGGCGAGGAAGATGGCGGTGAGAGCGGCAACAACAAGGAGGTGGAGGGAGCTGAAAAGGAGAAGGAGCTCGCAGCAGGATCTGATGAGGAGGAGCAGCAAAGCAACGCACAGCAGCTGCCACGATGGTCTGCACGCCTCAACAAAGGTGCAAAGGACAGTGGGGAGCCGCTGAGGCAATCCGAGCGCCTCGCAAACAAACAGAGGCCGCTGGAGGAGATAGTGAACTTGTGTACCGTTCCACCACCAACAGAGTCGTCTGACCTCAAGCTTCTCTTCCTCACAGTCACCGATGACCCAACCACATTCGCTAAAGCCATGCACAGCGCCGAGGCGGCAGATTGGCGTGGCGCAGCAGATGAGGATTATCGTGCGCTCATGAAGAACGGCACTTGGACTCTCGAGGAAGCTCCACGCGGCAGCCGGGTGATCGGATGCCGGTGGATCTTGAGGCGCAAGCGTGGTGCGGATGGTAAGATTCTCAGGTACAAAGCACGGCTGGTTGCAAAGGGGTATGCGCAGATTGAGGGTGTAGATTACAATGAGACATTTGCACCTGTCGCTAAGTTCCCATCCATCCAAGCGATCCTCGATCTTGCTGCTGCTATGGACTGGAAGGTGCACCAAATGGATGTGACGTGTGCATTTCTGAATGGTGACCTTGAGGAGGATGTGTACATGGAGCAGCCGGAGGGGTAAGTCGTCAAAGGGAAGGAAGGTTTGGTCTGCAAGCTTGTGAAGGCCCTCTACGGCCTGAAGCAAGCCCTCCGAGCATAGTACCACAAGATGGATGAGCAGCTAGCTGGCCTTGGCTTTGTGCGCAGTGAAACAGACCATACTGTCTATGGGGGCACACAAGAGGCAATCCAGATTATCATCTTGCTCTATAATGATGATTCGCTCATTGCATCTGACTCCAAGTCTCTTTTGGACGATGTGAAGCAGTCCCTTGCTGCCAGGTTTGACATGAAAGATATGGGAGAGCTCAGTTACTACCTTGGCCTTCAGGTCAAGCGCGACCTGCAGCAACAGACTTTGGAGCTGTCGCAGAGCACGTACGTGAGCGACATCATCAAGCGCTTCAACATGGCAGGAGCGCGCAAAGCAACAACACCACTCGAAGTGGGAGCAAAGCTGAGCATGATGCAGACTCCCCGTGGCATGCAAGAGAGCAGCCACATGGAAGCAGTGCCATACCAAGTAGCTGTTGGAAGCCTCATGTATGCAGCAGTCCGCATGCGCCTCGACATCAGCCAAGCAGTGGGAGTGTTAAGCAAGTTTTGCGCAAATCCGGGCGTGCCGCATTGGGAGGCGGTCAAGCGCATGCTGCGCTACCTAGACAGCAGCAGCAGCCTTTGCCTCACCTTCAATGACAACAACAGTCCCATCCTCATGAGCTACAGTGACGCTGATTGGGGAGGTGACCTGGACACAAAGAGGTCAACCAGTGGGTTTGTGTTTGTGCTCGGGGGAGGTGCAATCAGTTGGAGGAGCAAGAAGCAAGAGTGTGTTGCCCTCTCCTTCACCCAAGCAGAGTACATTGCCCTCAATGAAGCAGCAAAGGAAGCTGTGTGGCTGCGTTAGCTGCTAGCAAGCCTTGGACAGCAGCAGACCACAGCCACCACCATCTACTGTGACAACATGAACGCCATTGCTCTGACGAAGAATGCCGAGTTTCACGCCCGCACCAAGCACATCGACTTGCGGTACCACTTCATCCGCAAGCTCATGGCAAAGCAGGTGGTGCAGATCACGTTCTGCCCTTCAAGCATGATGCTGGCAGACTTCCTGAACAAGCTACTGGCACCGCACCGCTTTCAGCAGCTGAGGGGACAGTGCGGACTTGTGTGATTTTTATTGTCGCAAAGTGGGAGAATGATGGATATGAGAGTGCCAGAAAGTGACAAGAATAGGTTGCTTGATAAAAAATATCTGGCATGACAGTTGCATAGAGGAATTTTCACAGGTTCCAATGCACTTTACGGAACTTGATACGGAGTCTGTTTGAGTGAGATATGGATTTCCAAAGTTTGGAGATCACGGGTCGGGTTCAAGTGACAACCTGAGCACTTTGAGCTCAAAAGGCGGCAGGATTATTGGCCAGGACGGCTGAGAGCAGCCTTCAAGGAGAAAAGGCGGCTGGAGGATCTCCAAGAGACTTCAAGGAAGGTGGAAACCATGATTGTTGGTCGTCCAAGTGGTGTGAGACATAATTCTCTTGTGTGACAAGGTGACTGCCACTCATCCCGCTAGGCTAGGAGAGTGTGCTAGAGGGTAGACGTTGACAGAGTGTATCTCCGTGCTCCTTAGGCCAAATGTGGCATATAAGGGCTTGTTAGAAATCTATGATAATGTGCTTTCTCACTCAAGAGTCGATTGAGACATTGGCTTCCTCTGCAAACTTACATTTGCTTCCGTAATTTCTGTCTGTGCAACCTGCAACCCCCTCTCACAAACAGTTGGTCCTGCCTAGGCGGCTCTTAGTGATCCTGATCACCTCCCTGAGGGCTGCCCCAGTTTCCATCAAGAACACCGCAGCTGAACGGCATGGATGAAAGTACGAACCGCACACTCATGGAGCATGCTGGCACCATGCTCCAAGATACGGAGCTCCCACCAACCTTCTGGGCGGAAGCGGTCACAACTGCCGTGTACGTGAAAAACTGGAGTCCCACGCGCGCCGTGCCACTGATGACATCAGAGGAGGCGTGGACGGGACGCAAGCCAACAGTGACGCACCTGAAAGTTTTCGGGTGTGGCACATTTGTGCACGTGCCTACCGGCAGCCGTAACAAGCTAGACGCAAAGTCAGTGAAGGCCGCCTTCCTTGGGTACGACACCATGGGATGCCGCCTCTACAACCTCACTGCACGCAATATCATCTGCAGCCGTGAGGAGGTCTTTCAAGTGGACGTGAAGGGCTGGATTTGGAGCTCTATGTCTGCAGTTCCACTTGCTCTCACACTTGGAACTGAAGTGGGAGAAGTTCCCGTAGCAGAAGCGGACGGTGCGGAAGATGGCGGTGACAGCGATTATGACAAGGAGGTAGAGGGAGATGAGAAGGAGAAGGAGCCAGCAGCCAAATCTGATGAGGAGGAGCAACAAAGCAACATATTGCAGCTGCCACAACGATCCGCATGCATCAACAAAGGTGCAAACGATAGTGGGGAGCCGCTGAGGCGATCCGAGCGCCTCGCAACCAAACAGAGGCTGCTGGAGGAGCTTGTAAACCTGTGCACCATTCCACCACCAATGGAGTCCTCTGACCTCGAGCTTCCCTTCCTTGATGGAAACTTGGCAGCCCTCAGGGAGGTGATCAGGCTCACTAAGAGCCGCCTAGGCAGGACCAACTGTTTGTGAGAGGGAGTTGCAGGTTGCACAGACAGAAATTACGGAAGCAAATGTAGGTCTGCAGAGAACGCGAATGTCTGAATCAACTCTTGAGTGAGAAACGTACATTAGCACAGCTTTCTAACAAGCCTAAGTACGCCTCATTTGGCACATGGAGC
>SZWC01005675.1:123668-141900 GCA_023375785.1 Penium margaritaceum | reverse complement strand
ACACACACACACACACACACACACACACACACGCACACACACACACACACACACACACACACATAAACACACACAAAAACACACACAAGTGCGCGTGTACGCTCTGATTTTGGAACATCCAGTTGTCAAACACTACAACTCAAGATGCATGTGAATGTACCCAGAGTGTCGCGTCAAATTCATGATTTCTGCATGTTTCCTAAAGAGCGTGTCAATGTCATCTTGCACATCCAATCGCCTGACCCTGAGAAAGCGATGGTCAACCAAACACATCGTCAAAGTCAAATGCCTAAGCTCCCATCCCCTCGTGTTTTTGGTGAAGTTGACACACTCTATAGGGGCTTGGATCAAAAATGGCACGCTTTGCAAACGCACAAATACAAAAAGGCATGGTTCTCTTTGCCGTGTCAGAATTTGCATGACATGCTTGGCAAGGTCCAACAAGGGCTCATCCATCTTGATTCAATGTATCACTTCAGTCAATGCACATGCTTTGTTGAGTTCATAGGCCGGGGCGGTATCCATTCGAACACAGGGCACTTCCTAGTCTTGATGAAGTGGATATCATGTTACTGGAAGCTCGGCAAGCTGTGTCAACTGTTACAGCATTCCATCAATATCTTGTGCATTTACAAGCATGTGGCATCCCTTGAACAAGGAGTGTCTCAGTCTTGTACATCCCATCGAGAAAAGCCACGTCTCCACACAATGTTTGGTTCCGTTAGGCAGTGCGAGATGTTTGAGATGTTGGAAGTAGTTCCATGTCATCGTGCGTTTGTGTCTGACGATTGGAGAACGTGAAAAGGTATAATTGTGGTGTTGAATACACCCAAACAACATTGAATGGCTTTTCATGATGGTGCATGTGATGGCGTAACACACATGATTTTTAGCCACACACAAGCCTGGAATCCATTGCAAATACGAACCCAACTTCGATTGGAGACAACACTTCACAAACAATACATCTTCCTAAGTGTGTTGATTTCACTAGTTGGTGATAGGCCACGTGGGACATGCCTTGACACACGAAGGTAACGTTTCCAAGAAGTCAACCCCACATATTATTTCCTCAATTATTTAGCTAGATGAATCAACAACTTCATGATTTTGTTAGGAGAACGAAAAGAACATGTCACTTTGCAGTTTCACGTAGCCTATTAGGCAAAACATTGGTGTATGAACAACACATGACAACAAGGATGATGTTGTAATTTCTCAAAGTTGACTCACGCGGGGCATACGGCCTTGATAGCCACAACCATCACAATTGTAATAACAGCATTCACAAACCCTTTCAACACGCCTCCACAACATGTTGATTTTACAACCCCCTTCCATTCGTGTAACATGGAAACAAATGTGCCATTTATACACCTGCATTTTGCGATGTTTTTGTGATCTTTGATCACGAGAGCCACGGAATTACGAAGAAGTAAAACCACGTGGGACTACTTGAAGCAGGGGACCCTCCATGCCTCTGTTCTTGATGCATTTAATACATCATGTGTGCATTGTTTTTAACTCATATACAAAGTGATGCTAGCATGCGCATACTTGAGAGTAGGGAGGGGGGAGGATGCTAGGTTTATTTTTACAATGAATGAACACGAAGAATGGAAGGTTTGGAGGAAGGATAAATGGGAAGGATATAGAGAGGACGAGAGAGGGGAGGAAAGGAGAGCGATAGAGAGATGTGGCATAGATATATATATATATATATATGTATATATGTATTTATACATAGATACATATATACATAGATATATATACATACATACATAGAGAGAGAGAGAGAGAGAGAGGGGGAGGGAGTAGGAGGGAGGAGGAGAGGGATAGAGGGAGGGAGGGAGGGAGTGAAGGGGGAGGGTGAGCAATACATAAACATAGCGGAGGAGAGGAGAGCTTTATCAAGAGGGAGGGGAGGTAAAGAGAGGGGAGAGTGAGGAATATGGGGAGACCAAGAAGGAAAAGGAAAAAGGAGATGACCACAATAGAAGCAAAGGGAAGGTCGAGGAAACCAAGCACGAGGGAATCAGTAACCCAAACATTGAAACACTCCAGGATTTCATTGATGTCAAAGCATTCTTCTTGCCAAAATCAATCATTGGTCATGGGTTAAGATATTTAAAGGCAAAGACCAAAGGCTTGCAAGCCCTCCCTTCAACAAGAATTTGCCTTCACCTTCGCGCGGATAACCATCACGACATGGTAGAATGTACCAACACATTTAAAGCAAACATGGCATGTTATGCCGTGAAGTAGCTAAGAAGAGATTTTTGTTGGAAAATTTCAAACAACTCAACATGATCCCCCATACGTTGCCTCTCACTTCTACATGTTGACGGGGTTACAATATGTGCAACCTACGTTATTCCACAACCAAGAGTCATTCATCTCCTTTGGATCTCTCATGGCATCCATTTACAAAGTAAACAAAGTTCACAAAAAAGTATTGAATTCAATGCACCAAGCTGCATGGGGAATTTGAACATGCAACCAAGTTCTTGGTATGGATAACCATGTCCACACATTGGGAAGTTTTCCAGTTGATTGATTTTCTACTATCTGGTGACAATGGATGATTTCACTATAACAACAAATTCTTGAACCCCCTTGATTCTATTTTCATCCTTCCACAAGACATGCAACACAAAACAGGACAAGCAAGCAAGCAAGACGATTGAGCGGAGATTGATTCATAGTGGAAGACTGTGGCACCGCTGGTATGTCCTTTACATGCTGTGGTGGTTGTCCCCATTGGCATGGCAGGAAACAACATAGTGACCAAGAAGAGTATAGACAGTTAATCAAGAAAGGTGAGATATTCAAGGGCGAAACCAGCCCCGATGGCGTCTCCCCCCTTCACACATGGAATGTTGTCAGCTCACGGGCCCTTGGTAAATCACATGGTTTATGATAACCCCTATGTCAATGGTTTAACGTTCCATCCATTTGAAAAGAAAAACGAAGGTCAGCACCTGCATTATACATTTACACTGAACCATCAAAATCAATATGTTCACAGTGTGATGCACACCGGACACTCGTCTATTTGAGAGGGTTTTTCATCTCACCATGTGTCCGGTGGCAATGATTCACCTTACCATTGTTCCCACGTCTTCACATATCGAGGAGAATATTCATTGTTGCACCTAATAAAGCCAATAACTACATGCACAGCTACTACATCTCTTCATTACGTTAGCATACACGTGATTCTCCTTTGCATCAAATGTTGCATTCCTTCAGTTTTGAAGGATCTGTAACAGCCATGTTGACCATGGATATGGCAAATTAAAGAATACTCTTAGAGGTGTTTTACTCAACTATCATCCCACACAAGATCTGACCTTCATATCCAATCTATTCCATGACATACAAACCGCAATGATAACATGAATCACCACTAATATCTTCATTCACCTCCAAAACTGTAGTGCTCTACCTTTGCTGGAATCTTGCCTCTTGAGCCCCCTTGGTCTGTAGCGTGGCCCGGTGCTTTCAAGCACTATGGTGCATTTAGTTCACTCTTGCAAATCAAAAAAAAAATGTTTTCCCGTAGAAAGCATAGCTTGACCATAACATTTTCCACAATAGAAGACGTGCTCCTTTGCATGATCCAGGCCATAAATCTTCCCATTGGGCTCCCTTTTGGAAGCTTTTTCCTTGACGGATTTCCATTATGATATGTTCAGTTATGATTGGACATGATAAAGGTTAGCATATGAGGTTCCATTTGCGATGGGTTTGTCCCATACGCATCACAATGCTTCCACTGTAATCATCGCTTACATCATGAACCATGAAATATAGAAAGCATGTACATGAACATGGTGTCAATAACAATAGTTCCTTATATCTGGTCTCTTCTTTATGGAACAAATCTGGTTTCACCATGCTAGTCCGAAGCTCAGCAGCAAGGTACTATGTTTTTGTGAAAACAAACGTAGCAACAAAAACAACCACTACTGCAATAATCCACTTTGCATGCAATGTACAACGAAGAGCCTCTTCGCATGTCTTTTACCTTTTCAACCCATTGACATGATGATTTGTGTTACTATTTTGCACATGAAAATTGTTTATCACATTATAGGCTGATACATTGTTGAAATATTGCAATGAGAAGATTCCCAAAGGAGACTAAGTCTCCTTAAGGTGGAGTAGCTCCTTGAAGGACTCTATGTCGGTAGAGAGTGCAAACATGCGATTCTAACTGAGTGAAGTGGAAGGTTACAAGAGGGGGCGGAGGTATCATAAAGAAAACAACATATAGGCAACTTGACAATAGTACCGGCCAAGGACCATAAGAACCATGTTGTAAATTTCATTGTGTTTGAATATGCAGTGCTAGCCTTGCAAACAGAAAGACTTTCTCAGCTATCTCATGTGTATTATTGTTGTTGAACAATTTACATTATAAAGTGAACAACCCTCCTCGAGCAAGGGCATACCAGGGCAGTTCAAAACAATGAGGGGTTTGGCATAAGGGAAATCTCATGGCTAAAACTTCAGTGCTTAAGTTTTTGTCATGCACTCCAAGGAATCCTTAACCATATTTCAATTAGCCAAATTCCATAAAGGTGCACACACGCTAGATTATGATTGTGCTATAAGTTGGGAAACATGTCTTGGCCGGATATGGGGAAAGAGACATACCACGATGGAAATCCATTGCGTCGCTCATCCTCCTCGCTTAAAGCAATACAGCATCCCTGTTTACTTGTGGGCATGCCACATGGAACTACCAGATTTAGGTTGCATGTTATCAACAATATCCTATGATGATCCTACCCAGTTCACTGCGACGTGCCTTAGCCAAAGTGGTTGGGACTAATCACTTGGTCCCTTAGACTATAGTCTATGTGGCCTAGCTTCCGTTGTGGCACATAGTCGCAAAACAGCCCGGCGCAATTACATACCATAGTGGTTTTCTTATTCATTCCAAGGTTTGTTTTTCATATGCCCATGTGTTCCATCTTAAACAGTGAATAACAACCTCGAATCACTCGTGATAGCCCGTGATGTTCTTTTGTAGCATTCACCCACCATGTTTCAATATGATTACATCACCAACCAGGCCATTTGTCAGATTTGCGGAGCATGGTGGAAATCTCAAAGATGTAAAAGAATTCAAGCATAAACATCGACACGATGCCTCAATGGGTTACAAGGTCATAACGCACCGAGACCTCGAGCACATCACACAGGGAGCCGTCACATTGTGTGGTGCTATATGAATGTTGTGCGTCCTCACCCATTGTAAGCTCAAAATTCATGTGCAAAGACAAAGCATGTAAATAAAAGAGAAGGCCACGAATAAAGCAGTGGGTGAATTCAACAAGCACTATATCACAGGTGGTTGGAAAACCATCATCTAAATTGCAAATGTCATTTCTTCGTCAGATTTGAATAGGACAAACTTTTGCTCGAATATGCAAGCAAATACGAATATAAATGCGGTGATAGACTTGCATTAATTCACATGCTCAAACATTGACTTTTCCTTGTGGTTCAGTCAATGATGCAAGCGACATGGACCGGCAAGGTCCCACATGATTGCCATTTGATGGCCACTGTTGCAAGTTCAGAGGGGATAAAAAGTACAACAGCTTCCTCAGCTTAGTGTGCGATTGGCGTAACATGGATTGATCAGGAGTCCCTGGCCTGTGGGCAGTTGGACGGGATGGCTTGAGGGTCAAAGATCCCCAGGCACTGCCATTTTAGCCTAGTTGCCCGGGAATTTTGTCTAATACGCTACATTGGTAGCAGAGTGCTGGGGTTCAATTCCGACTTGCAAATGCCAAGGGCGGCTCACTCCCAGTGTGAGGGGGTGTAGCGCGCGGTTGGCGCCACATGGACTGGGCAGGGGTCCCTAGCATTCGGGTAGTTTAACAAGATGGGTCGGAGACTCCCAAGCACCGCGGTTTTGGCCTAGTTAGCCAAGGATTTTGTCCAATTTGCTACACTCACAAATTGTTTTGATAGCATACATGTATTTTTCTAATAAATTACACTATGGGTGATTGTGGGGTCTAGCACAAATCCTGGTCTGAAAACGAGAGGAAACAAAATGAAAAAATGCACATGTTTATATCAATATGTCATCATGTACCATATCCAACCGAGCATTGCAATAAAAAAACACATGTTTTATGTATCTCTCATTGTTCTATTAAGAATGCCCAGTTTACCATCTAATCCATCTAAACAACA
The DNA here is from genome assembly GCA_023375785.1 of Penium margaritaceum. Taxonomy (NCBI): domain Eukaryota; kingdom Viridiplantae; phylum Streptophyta; class Zygnematophyceae; order Desmidiales; family Peniaceae; genus Penium; species Penium margaritaceum. The sequence goes on along the minus strand of SZWC01005675.1, from coordinate 135,681 downwards.
AGTTATCCATTGACAAGGTCATCCAGAACATGTTGGTGTTCTTAAACAATATTGCATGAATTTCCGTTGGTCAATATTTCGACCCGAGGGAGAAATGAGAGTTCAGGATTATGTTTGAAGTACTGAAACACTAGCACTTAGCTCAAGGGAGGAAAGAATAATGTGGCAACAAGCACATCACTAAAGCAAATGCATTGGCATACAACATAAGCTACTCTGTGCCAAAAAAGTGGATCGAACACATGTAGAAGGCTTATAACTCCATACAATTATGACCATGGATATTTCCTGCCATGCATACATCCAAGTGCAGAAGGATTACAACACACAACCTCATTTACATCCTCTATGTTCATATTCATGCATTCACCAGTCTTTGGATGCTCACATCTCACACAGGAAGTGATTATTTGAGCTGGCCTTCAAAGGGATGGATAACTCAATAATCCATAGGTTATGGCTTAATACTGCACTCATAGTACAACCTCGCACAGTGCACCATAACACTACAAGTCCCACATCACTAGCACTAAACCATTTGCCCTTCATCCCTCAAAGGCCAAAGTTTTGCACACACGTGCTCATGGTGTGGCACAAGAAATGCTTCAGCCACCCACGTGTCTCATGTGCATTGGCCTTGTGTGTCTATTATGTGCCATATTCTGCCCAAGGTTCCAAACATGCAAGCCGCAAGGAGGAATTGCTTTGTGCTCCAATCACGATTGGGCTCCACATAGAAGAGTTCACCTTTCGAGGAGCAGATGATTCATGCGGTCACTTCGCACTTTTCATCCGGCCACTTTGCACTTTTCATCCGGTCTTAGCATGCCTAAATTCCTTGACGAATGTGGTGCGTAACGAGTCTAGCTCCTGGCCTTATCTGGTATCTTGTGTAGCTCGCACATTGATGTGCCATAGTTACTACTTTCGCAAATCAACGTAAGAAAAACATCATCCTTCTTCTTTGTAGTTTCCACATCAATGTGGTCCCATGTTTTGATGACCTTTCAAGATTGTGATTGACAAGGACAAGAACCAAAGTATGTGAACAACCCCCCCGGTCCAATTTTTCTTGTATTGCTAGCGTATGACAATGCTAGTCCTATGAAGTATAGGGCATACAACATTTGTTTCCCAGCGGATTTACCATGTTTTGCACTTACTTTAATATGTGCTTTTTTCACGTAAAAAATGATGGACCGATCACCAAAGCAGGCTAATCATTACCACAGTTTTGCTTGAGGCCATTTAAAGTGCCATTGGCATGAAATTAACAGTTGCAAAGATGGCATCCTCTTGGAAACCTGATTGTCTTCAAATTCATCATATGGAGAATATAGCATCTTTTCACTTGATTCATTGGTGCTATTGTTTTCACTGTTGTCATTTTCATAAACAATAAACGCGCATTCTTGAAGATGAGAAATGCACTCATCCAAGCACGTGGATACCCCGCTCTTTTTTTTTACTTGAATCACGGGTGAACTCATTACTTGGATTGATGCCAACTGCTTCATCTATATCCACGAAGCGTTGTGGTATTTGCGACGGAGGTGACACCAATCCAACGATGTCATGCATGAATGATATCACACAAGCTTCCTTTGCTTTTTACTCATACTATTCCAATCTTCGTTTGTTTCAAGCTAGAAATTGCTCACATGTGCCAGCTAGGCCGGTAGGGTGTTCAGAGTAAATTAGTGGAATGCTTATGAACATCAAGATAAGAGAGGCTGCATGCATTGTTGGTTTCCCTTCAAACTAGATGTGGTTGGCTGTTTGCGTACAACACTACATACAATAGTCCATTATGAATGATATTGTCTTCTTGGGAGGCCCACGAGGACAAAGTGGAGGATCACATCTCACAAATTGGCGAGATGGTGAATGCAATAGCTAGGTGTGACCCTCTACACAACAAATTGGACAAAGGTTGAATTGTTGGCCGGAGTGACTTAGCGACACGTGACATATCTTCCAGCGAGTATTGGAGACTTGGCGGCATACAAATACTCATTCTACACCGCGATACCTAATCTGCTCATTCCACTGGGTAGTTGAGTCAGAAAAATGTTTGGAAGTGAAATAATACTGGTTGATTTTAATTAACGATGCTTTTGGTGCTCAAAATTGATACAGTATAAGTGTCGAGAAACCAAACATAGGCCACTGTCAAAATCAGGATGCAGAGATCTCAATTTGACGAACTTTAACCAGTCAAATAAGAAACTTCCCTTGTGAGAGTACCAATCTCTTGATACCCGTGTTTCCATACAAAGAATGATTGGAATTCAAATTGAATGACCAACAATTATGGTCACATTTACAAAGAAAGAGATACATAAAGGCTTGAGCATGGTAATAGTTCGGTGGTCAGTATGTAGCATACTTGTAATAGTCGTACAATGCACAAGGTGCTTGATTGTATACTTGCAAATGTCTCGTCTGACTTCTACATCATCCCATAGGAAAGAGGAGAATGAAAGAAATGGTTGAATATGTTTAATGTACTACAAAACACAATCAGCACGAAACATTCTCATTGTTCCTTGAGTGATGTGTTGTGTTGGTACAATGGTTTTAATCCAGGTGGTTACAACGTCTAGAATATCCATGCACATGTATAGACAATCATAAAGGGTGCGAGCTGCTTTACAAGATGGATCAATAGCCAGTTATTATCATCACCAATGTGATTACCTAAAGGCAAATCACCAATGTTTTTCTATATGTGTCTTGACAATTTTTGCATTTTCCAAAGCCATTGGAATCAAGAACGTAATGGACATTTTCACAACCTGCTCACAAATCCAAGGATGGTACAAATGTCACGGAATGTTCCAAAGGTGTAGAATTCCATGTTGGAGGTTGGCCAGTCTTGACTGATGAGTACAAGGTTAAAGACAACTTCAATCAGTACTTCATTGAGATTGTTGTGTTCGTGTATCATGCATGTAACCACTTCATGTTGACCGGCTTGTCTACTAAAAACTAAAATGATTATATGTGTTGCACAAGTGGATTCCAATGACCTTCCTTTGGGTGGGAAGGCTCTTCCAGGCTTAATCCTTCGTGAATCACGCTATCATTTGGACTGTATTCTTTCCTCGTTTGTAAGTGTATGACTAGCTCTTATCACTTTTATTGTTCCCCTTTTTGCCTAGATTAAATCATTGGAAGTTTAATAATATGGGTCATACATCATACTTGTTGGTGGGCTCACCGTGAGTGTTAGAGAAACCTCTCTCACAGGTTCTCGTCATTCTTGGAATAACAACGTCTCTTTGGTTACAGTGAAAGTCAAATAGAGACCTTTTTGCCCGCGAGGCCCTCCTAGTGGATCTTGACTAGGGTTTAAGTTTAAAGTTTTCCAATGAACGGATCGAGTAAAGAAGTTGTATTTAAAACATTTCGGATTAAGACTACTTCCTACTTCCTTCGAATTTGTTTGCAGCAAGCTTTGTAATCGCTTCACATCAACAATGGGTCGAGTTCCTACACTTGGTGGTCATGTATTTTGGCAGAAACCCTTCGTAAGCATGTCCGATGACAGTTGTACAACATGATCATGGGACAGTGGGACATTGTGGCAGCCAGGTAGATTTGCAACAAGAGTGTAGGAAAATGTCATAGTGTTGTAGCAATATACCCCATAAGCAGGTTGGGAAGGCGGTGGGAGAAAGAACAAGCACACCAACACGATTGCCAAGAGGTCCAAAGTTTGAGCATTGCGTTTTTGCACTAATGCATTTCAAGGTGTAAGACCAACGGTGACATACAATAAATACAACGGTGACATACAATTCAATTATAACATCTTATGTCATTTCATCGTTGCATCGTGGTGGGTGGGAAGGGTCAAGCCGTTCAAGTGGTAAAAAAGGGCAGGCAAAACTCATTATCCTGTAAACATTTCCATACACACACTTAAGGGAAAAACCAATGGGCGCGTAAACTCAACAAATGCAGTTTGAATTCTTTTGTATTTACAATTTTTCAAGTCAAAGCAAACGCGGTCAAATCCACTGAGAAGGAAAATCATACATTTTGAAACTATGTAGACATACTGTACTGACCTTTGAATTCACTCGAAGTAAATTTTGAACATGCGCCCATGTGTTTCTTGAACAATTGTAATGGTCACTCACGTATCACTCCTAAAACTCCTGCACATATTGTGAATTTTTGGGCTAAAGATTTTGCAAAATTACTCCTTGACGAACCAGGGTCATTTTGAAAAACTCTGGCAACGTGGAGGTGCAAGTTGATAAATCACACAAGAGTGTCCCATCTTCGTCTACACATTGGGCCCAATCACTTCTTTGGGCTCTCATTTAGGGCTATCATGAAAGAGGTCACTACCATTAGCAAGGGCCTTCTCAACGGAAGCTTCACGGGAAGTACTATCCATGCACCTTGTGAAGAGATATGCGTCCCAAGCATGCTTGACAAGGTGCGAGTTGTGCTTAAGGCAGAGCCAAGAGTGGAGCACCCACGTCAGCCCTAGGTTCCACGTTTTCCCTATTCCAATTTCCACCTTCTCGTGCTTCCCAATGAATAGGCTCTCACGCACTTCTCTAGCATGCCATTCATGGTAGCTCATCTCAATGGCTCCTTTGAGTGGGCATTGCAAACCAGCGTCAGCAGGCTGTACCTTTGAGGTGCAACCTGATGGGAAAAAAAGCAAGTAAATGTATCCACAGTGAGTCTTGAGGAAGTCCTTGAAATCAGCACTGAGGTATGGACACCATGCATCCACCAACAAGATGCACTTGGTCTTGTTGACTGGTTTCCCGAGGCGCTCGCATTCCCACTTGTACCACGGGTTGATGGTGTGTGTGATCCAATCCCGTGTTGTACATGCTTTGGCTTAGTGGTTTGGAGTTGTTGTCATGGCAAAGTAGTAGTCATCCTCCACGGTGCGACTGTCAGCGTTGTCAGGATGGCACCGTTAGGTATTGCCGGTGTAGATCAAATAAAGCGGCAACATGTCTCTGGCTCTGGTTGGTGTCACAAGCGTGGTGATCTGCCACCTGCCATCCATGGCCGAATTTGCAACCTCCTTAGATCCCACCGGTGAGTAGATGAGGTCACCTGAAAACAGTTTAAAGAAATCACCTCAGTGCTTGAACTTGACTGCGCACTAAACATGCCTTCACAGCAAATGGACAGCCTTCGTACGCACCGGTAGGAACAATGTTGATGCCAGTGTGGTCACCATTGATGAAGAAGGCTGGGTCGATGTTGTGCATGGCCACGAGGGCCACCACGCTCTTGTGCATGGAAAGCACCTTTTCCTCCCACACCACTGGTATCTTTTGTTCCTTTGTTGTCTTGTATCGGTAGCTCCACCCCATGCGCTCACGGACAAAGTGCCAAATCCAGGACTTAGAGAAGGTCATGGTCACGCCATCGGCTGGTAGCTCTTTGGGCATGTGCTCGTAGGTGACGGCGCGGATAACTCCATGGACGTTGGCTGAGTCGATGACAGTGCCAGCGTTGTGCGTGTCGGCAATGGTGACCTTTATGAGGTCCTCAAAATCTGGATGGCAGTCAAGGAAGCTCAAGTGCCTGCAAGGACCATGATGCGATTGACTGTGGGGCCTCGTACTTTGATCTCCTCGACGTGCGTAAGAAAGTGACGGTACTTAAAAAGCAGGACGGAAAATTTGGGCTCATACCATACACATAATGTTGATGATGACAGTTGGTCCTATATGCATCTCCCACCGGTGTACCAGAACAGCTTGCGCAAGATCTTGACGCCTGACTACGTAGTCCCGCTAGCCGCCATGGCAGCGTGGATACGGCACAGAAGCCACTTGACATAGGGCCCACGACAGTCAGGGACAGGCGCAGGTGTGGCCTCTTCATGCAAGCAACCCTTTGATGGTGGTGGAGGCGCGCTGCCACATGTCTGTGACATAGCAGGGAGGCGTGTTCTTTAGGTCTCACCCACTGTCTGCGGTGCTGCAGCTTGCTCAACAGCCGCGAGAACAAGGGCTAGAGTGACTCTTGGGGTACAGCCAGCGGAACGCTGCTCGAGGGCCTACTAGGCTTGGGGTGGGTGGCTTTATGCACGTCAAACTGGCGCACACGAGCTGCAGAAGCTGCCTTGGCAGACTTGGGCTTCATGTTGAACTGGAGGATCTTCATTGCGGCTGAGTTGGAAGGGCAGTTGCATGGAGGCAGGAGGACTCGCCTCCCAAAAGTGCATGGGTGGTGTTAAAGATCTCCGTAACAGATAGAAGGTGTGGTATAGAAGACCCAAGGAGCAAGAGGCGACATTACCCGGCCTCTCACTGCGCCGCAAGGTCACGGCATAGTGAGAGGTGCACATGTAAGACGGGCAGCTGTCAGGTTGCGAGGTGCAACCTGACGGCTCGGACAAACACCCATTTGTACACTCAAACTTTCCGCAGCAAAGTTCAAATGTACAAAAAAAAGCGGAAGGAGGCCACATGAGTACATTGGGCGATTTAAACAACCAGGAAACAATTGCCAAATAAGGATTAATGACCGCCCCGGTTATTCCAAAAGGTGAGAAAAATGGGCAAGAATGGAAAGCATCAAATTTGGTCTTAAATGTTGATTGAATTTAGAGATCAGTGCGGTATGTAGTTACCGTTATACTCATTGTATACGATGTAGTATTGATTGCCTTCATGAAGTGGTAGTGGCCTCCACCATTGAAGTTCCATGGCCTTTGCTATAGCGCCTGCTATATCCATCATGTTGTTCTCCATATCATCCCGTCTATTGCTACTATTATTCATGACATGGTCATACACGTGTTTAGTCTTGTGGTAGCAAAAGGCATGTAACAGTAGAGCATAATACATCTTCACCACCCAACCAGCAGAATCTCCTGAAAAAATCCAATGTTTCCCCTAGTAGATGCATCGGTGTATCACACAAGGGCCACCATTGTTTTGTGCACTATTATGCTTTAATGTGCATCGCGACCAGAGACGCCAGATTTTATCTCGGTGACCTTGGAAACATGCAACCAGCATGTGCATGTTATGCGTTACATTTCCATCAGACCAAAGGAAAGCAACAACTAGCTAGGTCATATAGGAGCAAGGTGAATTTTGTCACTCCGCACTTGGCCACGGTCTAGAGTAAACGGCGCCGACAGGCAAACCGCCGACCGCCCTTGGTATTTCAACCAAGGTAGAGATCACCCACGGAGTGGTGTTTCCACACTGAAAGGTTCACTTAGCTTGTCCCAACCGTGGCCGGAGAGTGTTCCAAACTCTCACCCAACTGGCAATGCTACACACCAAAGTGTGCACTTGCACTTGTTCTTTACCCTCTTTCTTGGTGGCCAACAAGGGATTAGTTTTCTCCCAAGTCTCAAGAGTAAGAGATGATATATTATCACATGCAAATGACAGGCCTTATATAGTCTCTGGTCAGTGCTCCCAGTGGCTCCTTGGAGGGGNTGGGCCCAGCGATGTCGGCCACCTGTGAAGTAGGCCGCCCGTTCAGCCCTCGTCTGCTGCGCTCACCATCCCGATGCCCCGTGCCCCTGCCATGTGCGGGTCACTGTCCAGCGGCTTCGTCAAGAAGTCCGCGAGCATCTGTTTGGTCGTGATGTACTGCAGATCCACCACTCCCTTGGCGACGAGGTCGCGCGTGTAGTGATAGCGGATGTCGATGTGCTTGGTCCGCCTGGAGAGGGTGTCCTTGAACGCGATGTCCATCGCGCTCTGGTTGTCGACGTGGACGACCGTGGCCTCCTTCTGTGGTGCGTGCATCTCAGCGAGCAAGCTGCGTAGCCACTGTGTCTCCTTGCACACCTCAGACAGCGCCACGTACTCAGCTTCTGCGGTTGAGATGGAGACACAGTCCTGCTTGCGGCTGGCCCACGACACAGCGCCACCGTTCACAAGGCACACAAAGCCCGAGGTGGACTTCCTATCATCCACGTTGCCTCCAAAATCTACGTCGGTGTAGCACTTGAGGTGCAAAGGGTCTGTTCCTTGAAGGCCGCCGTACTGCAGCCCCATGTGCCGTGTCTTGTTGAGATAGCGCAAAAATGCGCTTCACGGCCTGCCAGTGGAGTGGCCCAGGGTTGGCCACAAACCGACTGACTAGCCCCACAGCAAAGGAGATGTCCGGCCGCGTGCCAACCATGGCATACATGATGCTACCCACCGCAAACTGGTACGGCACATCCTGCATTTCGCGGCGCTCGGCTTCCGTGCTGGGGGAGTGGGCGGAGGTGAGATTGCACTTCGTGGGGAGAGGGGTGCTGAGGGGTTCGGCGTCTTCCATGCCATAGCGCCGAAGCACCTCTGAGATGTACTTCGTCTGGTTGAGCTCGATGGTGCCTGCAGCTCGGTTGCGATGTATGGCGATGCCCAAGTAGTACTCGAGCTCGCCCATGTCCTTCATCTGAAACCGCCCATGCAGATTCTCCTTGAGGGCCTCGAGGGCCTTCATGGAGGTTGAGGCCAGAATCAGGTCATCCACGTACAGCGCTACCAGCAACAGTCCCTGGTCATCCGCACGCACATACACACTGGGGTCGTTGTGGCAGTGCGAGAAGCCAAGGCCAGCCATGAAGCTGTCCATCTCCTTGTACCAGATTCTTGGGGCCTGTTTCAGCCCGTAGAGCGCCTTGATGAGGCGACACACCTGCCCGGGTTTTGCCTTGACACCCTCGGGTACCTCCATTAGTATCTCCTTGTCAAGCTTCCCATAGAGGAAGGCGGTCTTGACGTCCATCTGGTGGATTTCCATGTTGCGTGCCGCGGCCATAGCCAGCAAGGTGCGGATGGAGGGGAAGGACGCGACAGGAGAGTAGGTCTCGTCGTACTCAGACCCTGCTCTCTGCGAGAACCCCTTCGCGACGATCCATGCCTTGTACTTGTCGATGCTGTTGTCTTGCTTGCGTTTGACGCGTAAGACCCACTTCACGCCCACCACGTGTGCGTTTGGTGGTCTGTCCACCAGCAACCACGTTCCATTCTCCTCGATGGAGGCGAGCTCGCTCTCCATCGTCTCCTTCCACTTAGCGGCGTCCGGCCGCGAGAGAGCCTCGGCGATGGTAGCCGGCTCTCCCTGCGCAAGACACGACCAGCTCAGGCCAGTCCACTCGGCCTTCCCTCCGTCGTACTGCTTCACAGGCTTTGCTTGGCGCTCACTGCGCCGACGTGGTGCTGGTGCTGGCTGCTCGTGCTGCTGCTGCTGCTGTGCTTCCCCAGGAGGGGTCGCGGGAAGGGAAGAGCCACTGGCCTCCGAGGAGGCCTCGGATGTCTCCGACGCGGTGTCGGATGTCAACTCCGCTTCAGCCTGAGCGGACGCTCTCCCTGAATTGGCAGCCTCGCTGGCTATGGCCACTGGCATCCCACGCCAGTTAGGCGGGGGTGTGTCACCCGCCTCCAGCAGCACGATCCACTCTCCCTGTTTTGGAGAGTTCTCTGGGTCCAGCAGTTCTCCCTTGTCGTGTGACTCTTCCTGGAAGGTCACATCTCTGGAGGTGATGACTCTCCCTGCTGCCTGGTCCCATAGCCTGTACGCCTTGTGCGCGGCCTCGTAGCCGATCATCACGCACTTGCGCGCACGTGCATCCAACTTCCCCGCTCCTTGCCCGTCCTGGACTTTGGCCCAAGCCGTGCAGCCGAATGCCTTTAGGTGAGAGGCATCCGGCTTCTTTCCCGACCATGCCTCTTGCGGCGTCATGCGTTCTGCACTTTGCTCCTTTTCTGTCCCCTTGCTGCGTAGGGCTGCAGCAGGCATGAGGTTGATGAGGTAGCATGCAGTGCGCGCTGCTTCCGCCCAGAAGCGAGGAGGGAGCTTTGAGTCAAACAGCATGGTTCGCGTCATGGCCAGAATGGTCTGGTTCATGCGCTCGGCCACGCCGTTGCTCTGCGGTGTGTAGGGGGTAGTANCTCGGATGTCTCCGACGCGGTGTCGGATGTCAACTCCGCTTCAGCCTGAGCGGACGCTCTCCCTGAATTGGCAGCCTCGCTGGCTATGGCCACTGGCATCCCACGCCAGTTAGGCGGGGGTGTGTCACCCGCCTCCAGCAGCACGATCCACTCTCCCTGTTTTGGAGAGTTCTCTGGGTCCAGCAGTTCTCCCTTGTCGTGTGACTCTTCCTGGAAGGTCACATCTCTGGAGGTGATGACTCTCCCTGCTGCCTGGTCCCATAGCCTGTACGCCTTGTGCGCGGCCTCGTAGCCGATCATCACGCACTTGCGCGCACGTGCATCCAACTTCCCCGCTCCTTGCCCGTCCTGGACTTTGGCCCAAGCCGTGCAGCCGAATGCCTTTAGGTGAGAGGCATCCGGCTTCTTTCCCGACCATGCCTCTTGCGGCGTCATGCGTTCTGCACTTTGCTCCTTTTCTGTCCCCTTGCTGCGTAGGGCTGCAGCAGGCATGAGGTTGATGAGGTAGCATGCAGTGCGCGCTGCTTCCGCCCAGAAGCGAGGAGGGAGCTTTGAGTCAAACAGCATGGTTCGCGTCATGGCCAGAATGGTCTGGTTCATGCGCTCGGCCACGCCGTTGCTCTGCGGTGTGTAGGGGGTAGTAGGTTGGTGGACAATGCCGTGTGCCCGAAGCCACGGCTTGCACCCCTCGTACTCTCCGCCGTTGTCGCTCCGCAGGGCCTTGACCTTCCGCCCGGTTTGTCGCTCCACCATGACGACAAACTCTTGCAGGCGCTCCAGCACCTCTCCCTTCGTTTTGAGGAAGTACACCCACACCTTCCGAGAGTAATCATCGATGAAGGTGAGGAGGTACTTGGAGCCGCCGTTGGACGTGGTGCGCATGGGGCCACACACGTCGCTGTGGATAAGGTCGAGTATGCCCTCTGCTCTGCGACCGTTTTTGGAGAAGCGTTTCCGTTTTGTCTTCCCTTGCAGGCAAGCCTCACATCCAGTGTTGCATCCACCCTTCAGCTCACACCCCTCCAGCCCGCGTACAAGCTTCTGCTCCTGCATGACCTGCAGGGTGCTGTCGGCCACGTGCCCAAGGCGTCTGTGCCACAGCTTCGTAGTTACTGCTCCCGCGTCTTTAGCCGCCACAGCAGGCGGCATGGATGGTGTCTTGGCGTTCGGCGATGGTGCAGCTTCCGCTACTGCCTCTGCCGCCCCGGCGTGCCCTTCTGCGCTCTTCGTCTGAAGAACATAGAGCCCATCCGTTCGTGGCACCTGGGCGACAAGGTCTGACGCAGTGTAGGTAATCGTCACGTCCTCGTTCTTGAGGATGACGGCTTCCTTCTGTGTGAATACCACCGTCATTGCGTGATCCGTAATCCGCGAGACGGAGAGGAGGTTCGCGGCGAAAGTTGGCATGTAGACAACGTTCTGCAGCCGCAACTCCTTGTCGGCTCCGTTGATCCGTGTGTGCACGATCTTCTCTCCCTCACCAGCCGCGTACTCGATGCCGCCGTTGGCGCACCGGAACTTGGCCGTGGACGGTGTGAGGGACAAGAAGCCACATGCCTCGCGAGAGGTGTGGTAGTCCGTGCCACTGTCCAGCCCGAAGGCTCCCGGCCGCAGCAGCGCAGAGCCCTTTGGAGGGGCCTTGCTCTCGGCCATCATGCTCGTGGACGTCGAGTCCACCTTCTTACTCACGTTGCTGCTCCCACCACCGCCTCCTTCCTTCTTTGGTGCACGACACTCCCGCGCCCAATGCCCCGCCTTGCCACAGTTGTGGCACTTGCCCTTCTTTTTGCCGCTCTTCCCGCCGCCACTGCTTCTGCTGTTGCCATGAGAGGAGGTGCCTCCCGAGCCACTTGCGTACGCGGCGTTGTTGATGACGCCGTTGTTGCGCCGCATGGCCTCGTTCCGGACAAACTCGGAGACACGAGGGTACGTGAACTCCGACTCCTCCCAACCACCCAAGGTGGTGATCATGGGGCTCCAGCTTGGCGGTAAGGCCATGAGGAGAATCATGGCCTGCATCTGTTGGTCGAGCTGCCAGGACATGGCGCGGGCTTCTTGAAGCAGTCCTTCGAACTGCTGGAGGAAGTCCAAGATGGATTCCCCCTCGCCCA
>SZWC01005675.1:94179-112947 GCA_023375785.1 Penium margaritaceum | reverse complement strand
ATGAACAGCTACTTTGGGGCTCTGGGTCACCCTCCAGAGGACGATGCTGTGCGTGTGTCATTCGCGGTGACACTGCTACGCGGAGCAGCATTGGAGTGGTGGAGGCAGCTGAATATGCTGGCCACTCGAGGTGGAGGTGGGAACGCAGCTGTGCAACATGCCGTGTTGTGGCAGCCAGGCGCGGGGCAAGCTGAAGCTCGCGTGCCGACGACATGGGAGCAGTTCGAGCAAGCCATCAGAGATCGATTTGATCTCGTGAACGCCTCCATGGTCGCGCGCAACAAGCTGAAGCAGCTGAAGCAGATCGGCTCGGGGCACGAGTACACAAACCGTTTCCTGGCGTTGTGCTCGGAGATCGACGACATGAGCGAGCAGGAGATGGCAGAAAAATACCATGACGGCTTGAAGGCAGAAATTCAACGCACGCTGGCACTTAGTGGAATCACGGAGTTCCAGGCAATGGTAGCCACTGCTGAGCGCATTGACGCGCTACGCTACCATCGAGGGGGTTTCCGTGAGAAGCAAGAGAATTTTCAGCGTCGAGCACAGCACCCACAAACTGACCCCATGGAGATCGACGCAGTGTAAGGGGGCCAGCAGCAGAGCAAGCCGCGTGGTGGGAACTGCTGGATCTGCGGGAAGCCTGGGCACCACAAGAAGGACTACAAGAAGAAGCAGCAAGGAAAAGGCAACCAGTAGTGAGTGGCGGGCGGCCATCTGCTGGGAAAACTTCGTCCGCATCAGGGAACACCAGCCCTGAAAGTCCTTCGAAAACTAGGGAGCTGCCAAGTGTATTGCTGCGGAGCGAAGGAAGCGGGAGCTTTCCGGGGATCCTCCTAAAAGCCGAAATTTTATTGGCTGGTTCTGCGGACGGCGAGGGGCGCTAGACTCGCCGGCAGATTAAAGCGTTACTGGATTGCGGCGCGTCGCATTCATTCTTCAGCGACGAGCTTGCAAAGAGGTTGGGGCTTGCACGGCTACCCGGGAAACCCACTACGGCCAAGTTGGTGCAAGGGGAGCTGGAGTGCGGACTGCCTCTGAAGCCTCTCAGGATCCGTCTGGGCAAGCTGTCGTGCGATGTGAATTTTCGCACGTGCCCGATGGACACCTACGACGCCATTTTGGGGCGTGACTGGCTGCAACGGTGGAATCCTGTAGTGGATTGGGTGCGTAGCCAGGTGAAAGTGAAGAAAAGCGGAGAGCAAATCATTTTGCCGTTGTGGTCAGAGGAGAAGGACTCCAAGGCAGGCAAGGTGCCGCAGTTGAGTTACGTGCAGCTGAAGCGCTCTCAGCGCAAGGGGTATCAAGTGTACCTTGTGTGGATGCGGCAAAAGGAAGCAGCTAAAGAGGTGGAAGTGTTGGCAGCGGAGACAAAGCAACCGGAGGGAGAGTAGCAGAAAGCACCTGTAGCAGTGCTGTCGGAAGGCGTCAAGGGAGTGTTGGACAGCTATAGTGACGTGTTTCCTGCTGAGCTGCCAAAGGGTTTACCACCAAAGCAGGACATCGACCACAAAATTGATCTGGTTCCGGGAGCAACTCCAACGGTACGAGCTGCATATCGCATGAGCGATAATGAGCTGGGTGAGCTGAAGAAGCAGTTGGAGGAGCTGACGGAGCAGGGGTTCATCAGACCGTCCGTGTCACCTTACGCTGCACCGGTCCTCTTTGTGAAGAAAAAGACGGGGGAGCTGCGGATGTGCGTGGACTATCGCGCACTGAACAACGTAACGATCAAGAACCGGTACCCGCTGCCAAGGGTCGAGGAGCTGTTTGACCAGCTGAGGGGAGCGCAGTTCTTCAGCAAGATTGACTTGCGCTCGGTGTACCATCAGATCCGGATTGCGGAGCATGATGTGGAGAAGACGGCGTTCCGGACGCGGTACGGCCATTTCGAGTACCTCGTGATGCCGTTTGGGTTGACCAACGCTCCTGCAACATTCATGAGCCTCATGAACAGGATCTTCCACCCTCACTTGGACCAGTTCGTGGTGGTGTTCCTCGGCGACATCCTCATCTACTCCCGAACTCTGGAAGAGCATCAGCAACATCTTCGGCAGGTGTTGGAAATTCTTCGGAGAGAGAAGTTGTTTGCAAAGCTCTCAAAGTGCGAGTTCGAAAAAAGGGAGGTGGAGTTCCTTGGGCACATCGTCAACGACAAGGGTCTTCGCATGGACCCGGAAAAGGTGGAAGCAGTGAAGCGGTGGCCGACACCAAAGTGCGTGCGTGACATCCAGGTGTTCCTGGGGTTTGTCAACTACTACCGGAAATTCATCCGGGGGTACGCAGAAAAGGGTGCGCCGCTGACTCAGCTGCTGAGGAAGGATCACCAGTGGCAATGGGGCGATTAGGAGCAGAAGAGCTTCGAGGAGCTCAAGACTGCAATGTGTGACGCTCCGGTTATGGTGCATCCGGATTCATCCAAGGAGTACGTCATGGCGACGGACGCAAGTGACTATGCCATTGGGGCGGTGCTGATGCAAGATCACGGGAAGGGGCCGCAGCCGATTGCGTACGCGTCTCGCAAGTTGCGAGGTGCGGAGTTGAACTACGCAATCCATGAAAAGGAGATGCTGGCGGTGATCAATGCGTTCAAGCAGTGGAGGTGCTACCTCGAGTCACGGCGCTGTGTGGTCTTCACGGACCATTACGCCCTGAAGTACCTGAAGACGCAGCCAAACCTTAGTCGCTGACAAACTCGCTGGATGGAGTTTCTTGAGGGGAGTTTTGACTACGAGATCTAGTACAAGCCTGGGAAGGTGAACCCGGCAGACCCTCTGTCGCGGAGGTCAGACTTGAGCCTCAATGCCATCTCAGTGCTGATGGGATCTCCAGTCATGCATAGCCTGTTCAAGCACGGCTATGGCGTGGACAGTGAGTTCACGGGTGGTGCGCTGAAAGACGCCACGTGGGATGGAGTGTATTGGCAAAGGGGTCAGGAGCGGAGGATTGTCGTGCCGGACTATGCGCCATTGAAGCAGTTGTTGCTGGAGGAGGCGCATGACACCCACTACTCGAGTCACTTCGGCTTCGACAAGACGCTGAAAGCCTTAACACGTCAAGACTGGTGGTCGTCAATGGCAACTGATTGCAAGAGGTTTGTGAGCAGCTGCGATGTGTGCCAACGCATCTAGGCGCGGAGGACCAAGCCACCAGGGGAGCTGCAGCCATTGCCTGTACCAGAGAGGCCATGGACAGACATCTTGCTCGACTTCATTGGCGGGTTACCTGTGACGCAGCAAGGCAACAACACGGTGTTGGTGGTGGTGGACCGGTTCTCCAAGATAGCACACTTCATCGCATGTCCAGAGAGTATCACAGCTGCCGGGACAGCTCAACTCCTCCTCAATCATGTCATCAAGCTGCATGGAGTGCCGCACTCGGCGATCTCAGATCGCGATCCACGCTTCACTTCGCGATTCTGGAGAGATCTCATGGATAAGCTGGGTACGAGAGTGCAGCTGACCACGGCATACCACCCACAGAGCGATGGACAGACACAGCGCACAAACCAGACATTGGAGCAACTGCTGCGGAGCATGGTCCCACCGGACGGAGAGGGGTGGGAGGAGAAGCTCGGAGTGGCAGAGTTTGCCTACAACTCAGCGGTGTCAGCATCAACAGCAAAGTCACCGTTTGAGGTGGTCTATGGCCACCAGCCACTGAGCCCAGCCGCCCTTGCTACGGCAAAATCTCTTCCGGCTGTGCAGCAGATTGCTAAAGGGTTTGCCACCACTTGGGACGTGGTGCGGCAACGGCTGTTGAAGGCACAGAAGCAGCAGAAGCAGCAGGCCGATAAGCATCGCTCTGCGCAGGAGTTCCAAGTGGGAGATCAGGTGATGCTGAACTCTACTAACCTATAGCTGATGGGAGTTGGGAGTCCAAAATTGAAGCCACGATGGGTGGGTCCGTTCCACATTCTGGAGAAGCGGTCGGCCGTTTCCTACAAGCTGGAGCTCCCAACTCACTACACCATCCATCCGGTGTTCCACATATCCCTGCTTCGTGCCTATGGCAACCCCAACACCTTCTTCCAGGGTCGTAGGACAGCTCCACCTCCTACCGTCCAGGTTGAAGGAAGTGAGGAGTTTGAGGTGGAGAAGATCCTGGCGGACCACCAGATGGGACGACGGCGTGAGTTTTTGGTGCAGTGGAAGGGGTACCCAACGGAGGACAACTCTTGGGAGCCAGAGGCCAACTTCCATGTTGGGGGTACCAACACTGTTCTCCAGGAGTATCTCAGGCGCGCCGGGACGTCACGCCTCCGACAGGGGGGGTGAATGTAACGAGGTGCCCTTTATTCTGGCATACTCGGGGGCTCGTCCGAGTATTGGGGGCATGCAGGCCTTTTTCCGATTTTTGGAAATCCAGGTCGCGGTCGAGCTCACCTCCGCTCGACCGCCGATGCGAGGAGGAGGAGCGAGCGCGCGAGCGAGCGCCGGCGTAGAGTTCACGCCGGCGCTAAGGCCCTGTTTCGCGCGAACCTCCACACGGCGTTTCGAACACGCCACGCGGGGGTGGCTTCCCCCCTCTCGACGGGTAGCATAACCGCAACGCTACCCGCCGAGGGGTTGTTTCAACGGACGGCCCCAGCAACAGCCGCGGTCGACGGCGGCAGCAAAAACGGTGGCTGCGACCGCGCGACGGTCGCAGCACTTCCGGTGGCGTGCGCATTACGGTGACCATACCCAGCGCCGGGAGGCATACGGGAGCAACGAGGCGGCTCGCCGAGAGACAAGATCTATCGTCGATCTCGACGATCGATGGCCGGGGACTTCTCGCACTAGACATTAGGTGCAAGTAGAGCACCAGGTTCAGGTGCAAGCAGAGCACCGAGTTCAGGTGCAAATAGCTTGTCGTAGCAAGCTAGGAAAGCAGTAGGCTGAGGCCTGAGCTAGCCAGCCGGACAGTATAAATACCCTGTACTCAGTTCAATCTAATTAACCTGTATTTTCCAGCTCTGGTTTCCAGACATCTCCAAGTCTATCTTTCCGCTGCGACTGTGCTCTCCACACACCAAGGCTAAATCTCTAGAGAGCACCCACTCTCACAGTCAGACTCTAGGTACACCCAGAGTCCTCGTACCACACCAGATCCGCCTTTTCCTTCTGCGACATGTCAGACTTCGCCATGAAGAGGCGGTCGCGCACCTCCTTCGCCACGTTCATGTTGCCAAAATGGCGCACGCCCGTCTGGTTCAGCTACTGCTACTGTTGCTGCTGCTGACATTTTTGTGACTGGTGCTGCTGTTGCTGTGGAGATTGCTACTTTTGCTGTTGCTGCTGCTGCTCCTTTTGGTCCCTCTTGAACTTGAAGCACTCTTTCTTGTAGTGCCCCTCTTTCTGGCAATAGTGGCACTTGCCTTTCTTCTTGCCTCTCTGCTGCCCAAACTGCTGCTGCTGTTGGTTGCGTGAGCCCATGGCCATGAAAGATGTTTCACTGCTGTTGTTGCCGCCATTGCACTTTGTCGCATTGCGACACAATTCTACCTGCACCAGGTGCGTGCCAATGAAGTCCATGTCGAGAGTCGGCTGGCACTCCAACATCTCTCGTACCGTGTCATAGCTCGTTGGGCCACCCCTCAGCAAGAGGAGGATGAAGCGCGTGTCTTCCACAGGGTTGCCGGCCGCTTTCAGCTGCTTCGCCAGCTCCTTTGCCCTTTCCAAGTACGCCTCCATCCCGTTACGACCCTGCATTTTCAACGCCATTATCTTCTCCTCCAAAATCATGAGGAATGCAGGATCCTTGCTCTCATACTTCTTGTGCAACGTGTCCCACCCCTCTTTTGCAGTAGCCTTGTCACTCACGTACTGAAGATGCGGGTTGGAAATGGTGTTGACAAGCAGCCCGTAGGCCTGCCTCTCCTTCTTCTTCCACTCCTCATATGCCATCGCTACAGTTGTAGCACTTGCATCTGCTGCACCTTTCTGCGGCGTCTTCCCCGCCACCACCTCTGCTGCGGTGATGCCTTTTGCATGTGGAGGCGAAGCGCGCTCGTCGCCGCTCACCACCTCCTACAAGCCCCTCTCCTCCAAAAGGAGGCGGGTACGGATCTTCCAAAACGTGAAATTGACGCATCCTTCCAGTCTCTCCAAGGGCTGGGCTGCTGTTACCACACCTATTGCTGCCATTTTGACCTTTGGTGATGCTCAACGCTGCCCTTTATTGGCGGTGCTACCCTTGCTTCTGCTGGTACTTTTGCTAGGAATCTGTCTGACAGAAAATCAACTATAGAGGCCACCAGACTGGGAATTTGGAAAAAAAAAGCCCACCACTGCAAAATTCAGCTCAAAAACTTTCCGATCAACCCATAAAACAGGGTCATCAAAAGGGGATTTTAAAAGATATGCCCTTTTGAAAACAGGATATGCTGCTGCTCCTACTCCAGCTCACACCAGCCAGCTTGTAAATGGCGTTTCTCCTAGACGTACCGATAGAATGCAAATATTTTTGCACCAATGAAAAGCTTGGGAAACATACTTCAACTTGTATGCGCTAATGTTTAAATTTGACAGAGAAACAAGAGAGTTATGGTCATCACAAGGCGACGGTCTTATTCAGAGACAATAGTGTAGCCCTGGCCGACCTTGTTTTGGGCATAACTCTCACTCCGGCCGTTGGATCTTCACGATCTTGGGCTTGTTTGAAAGCTTGTCTCTTGCTCTTGAAGGTCCGAGAATCGATCTTGAACTTTGGTGAAGGATTCACCCCAACCCGTCACTCTCAAAGTGACGGCCTGTGTTGGCTGAAAGTGGCCGAACTTGGCTTTGATACCAAGTGTTGGAACTGGAGGGGAGAGGGAGCCTTGGAGCATCAAACACGTGGGACTGGAAGGGCATCAGATGTGCTAAAGAATGGTTATTGAATCACTTAAAATGATGGAGTACATATAGAGCTAGAGCTTGGGCAAGTCAGCCCTCTCACAAGCCACACCACTTAGCCATGGGGGCTAAGGCTCACACACTGAAGCCCATAATCTCACACCAGCGAGGAAATCAGCCTAGCAATCAGGCTGACCACTCACACACAACCTACAGAGCTAGAAAATGCTCTCATGGCACACTCCTAGTAGTCACATAACCCACAATCCCATGGAGAATCGCCATGTGTCCATGGCTAGCACACAAGGATCTCACCTCACCTAAAAAGTAAGGAGAGATACCTTTTTCCTAGTCAGCACACTCTGACAAGGCAACCCAAGAATCTATAACCTTTTTGGATATTTTTCCCATCAGGTCTTGACCCTGGACCTCTTGCCTTTTTCTTTTCTCAGGCTAAGGCATGGAGCCATCGCCTATGGTCACCCAGATATCGGCGGTCGATGACCCGGGAAACTTTGAGAATTCATATCTCTTAATCCGACCGTTGGATCAGCCTCAAACTTGGACTGTAGACATTTTTCCACCTGATCTTCTCAGTTGAGAAGTCGGGTTGATAATCAGAGCAGGTATCTGGTAGTTTCCTGGAACTTGCTCTTGTGGACCTGAAACTGAGCCGGATGGTTCCTTTCCCAACACAACGTCGATGGCCAAGCTCAACACCAAGTTCGCTTTGCTCCATAGATGGGCCATCGTAAGAGAATTGTTGAGCACATGTCTACACGTGGAAAAACCAACAAAGAGATCCATTCAATAGTTGTGTATAAATACCAAAAAAAGCATGTATCTTGAGTACAAAACTAGAAGAATGGACAACAAGTTCATTCAAACGAATCGCAGATACTAGCAAGGTACTTGCAACTTGTCTTGGACTATGTAGTTTCCTTTGTCATAAGGATGTGTCACTTACCACTATTGAAGCCTTCATGGCTGACCTGGGTGCCTCTCCCTAGCACTCTCTATCATTGACATCATTGGTTATTTTGTCACACGAGGAGGTGGAGGAAGATGATGAGGGACGAGGCTGAGGACAACAAATAAAGGTGAGGAGGCTATGATCTTCACTCTCCTCAAACATGTACCAGGTAAGAGAGGTGCAAAAAAAGTATTGGTCACAGTGTATCTACCTTTGCATTGAAGTCTCATGTGAGGAGGGATTGTCTCACCAACATTTCAGAGAAAGGAAAAACAACAATAAGTCAATGAAGCTCGCCGTCCATGACAAAGCATGGCTTTGGAATACATAAGAGGCCGAAGAGGCATATGTTGCATAGTACATGTCTAGTGTTGTAGGTTCCGTCTCACTGCCTATCTGCAAACGGTGCGAGGTACCTCGCTTCTCCCCATTTGTAACATCTTGGTAACAACTACATTAGCTGTGATGACGTTGCAAGTACCATAAGCGGCCTTAGCAATAGCGGTGATTATGGCTGTAGCAACGGTAGGAACCATGGTAACATTATCTACAACAGTGAATGTAGTATCCAAATTAGTAAACATGAACATGGTATTTGCAGGAGTATTTGAAAGGTAATAGCACTAGAAACTATCATTTGCATAGTGACAAGGGGAATGACAGTACAAAGCATAGGTGCCAAATTACTCACATAAGGTGAAGCAATGGAAGTTGCGATTGTAGCAATGGCAGTTACATGTGCTGTCATGGTGTGTTCAATGACAACACTGCCAAGGGCATCAAGAGGGGAAACTAGCCATAAACATGTTGTCATTTCTGTTGTAACTATCAAGGGACTACAGTATGGGTAAGCCAGGAATACAAGGTGTAGGCACTAGGGAATGGAAGGATTCTTACTTTTTACGACAGCGGATGCACGTTGTAGTAGCTAGGCAAGGAGGGTAGTAAGAGCTGATTACACAAGGGTAAGATGTATGATAAAAGGTGGGACAAGGGAAGGAGGGATATGTCGTGTGCATGGATAGGGGCCGAAGTGGGAGAGGGAGCCGTGGAGGGGGACGTGGTACGGGAGGGGATATCAGTAATGCCTGATCCGAGGTATGGTGATGCTATATCAGTTATCTCCTTACCACTTTGTGTATGCTTGACTTTCACCGTTTAAGCATTTCCATGCTTGTACATTGCCTTTGCAATGACTCTGTTGATGTTGACTTGGTAAGAAGTAGGTTACCTATCATGTTCAAACATTGGACATGGAGGTTGTCATCGTAGGTCTTGACTATGCTTCCATTGCTAGCTTTATGGATAACTGTTTTTCCCTCTTGGCATTCACTAGATGTCTCTCACTAAAGTAGTCATTGGCCCCCTCGTATGTTCAATATTCCAGACATCTAACTTAGCGTATGATCACGACATGTACTTGGTTCCTTGTCTAGCTCGGATTCATGCAACCCGGAATTTGGATGCCACTTCATTCTCGCACGTTTGTATAGTAGATGTGTTCATCACTGTGGTGCCTGGGACAATCATATGAAACCTGATCTTATTCCATGCCACGCTTGTGCACTGGGACAACGATGTAGGCTACTCCCTTGCCAGTTGCCACCCTTATCTAGGATTATAGTAATGGAAGGTACCACATCCATTTTCTTTCTACAAGTTTGCTGTTCGGTGCTCATGTGACTTGGAGTCCCGTCAACATGTTGAGATGGTCTTTTTTGGCCGGGAAGATAACTCTAGGAAACTTCCGCACATATTTTCTTGTCGTCCTGGTCTATAAGCTAAAATTCCTCTCCTCTTAAAAGATGGGACATTGGAAACGCTGGTTAGAGGGGGGCATGGGTAGAGACTTAGGATATGGATGAATGGGGAGGATGGAATTGAATGACAATGAAACATCATTCAAGGACCAAAGAAAAGGCAGACGATGGCTTTTACTGGGAGTAGCGTTTTGAATGAATGTAGCTACTTCTAGCAATAGAGGAATAACACGCTTTGCATGTTCAGCACCAGCCGCGTGACATTGTGCAAGGCACGGTAAAAAGGCTTGTTACAATATAAAAGGAAGTACTCTCACACTTCATGTTGCCAGGCCAATGGATCCCTCGAAAATTCCTAGCATGATGTTTCTTTAGCTAGCTGCGTGCCTAGTATGGAAAAAAGAAAGAGAGGGTACTAACCTATACATGAAATAGCAACACCAATTTCAGCAGTAGGAGCATTGCAGAGAAGGGCAATAGAAGTAACACCTCCTTGTTGTTGGATGAAGGGGTCCATAACAATAGCATGCAACCATGCGTAATACAAGGATTTCTATACGAGAGTAGCATTGATTACAATACTGGCTATGAGAGCAACACTTGCAATTGAAAAACTAGTAGTTAAATGAATGGCAACACTACGCACAGCGATAGCCATAGAATAAACATCAAGGCTGGAATAATCTACACGTGGAACAAGCAATTGATGGTGAAGAGCATGTCATAAACCAGAAACAAGGGCACCATCAACAGTAACAACATGGTAATTGCAAGATACCGTACAGGCAAAACTCTCTGTAGTTGCTGTGAAGATGGGTCGAATAGAACAAAATCTGTTAGTTTCCTTTAAACATCCGCAAAACAAGCATGGAAAAATGTCACCACATACAATTATGTAGTGTAACTTGCTTCCTATCTTGAGTTATCCATGCTGTAGCAAACAACACCTCTATATAAACATGGGTTGGGCATCTTCTTGTGCTCCATTAGGCATGTCATGGACGTTGTCAACAAGGAAGATTCCATCTTCGTGGTTGCTTGTTGCCACTTGTTCTGCCAAGTAATCCATAGATTGTGCTATGCTCAGGGGAGAATGCACCGCTATTTCAAATTGGGTACCTGTGTAGTCCGGATATGTCTTTTCCAACCTTATCCTTTTTGGCTCCTTCTGTGGAATGATTTCATAATGACCGCCATGGTCAGTTCGAGACATTTCGCCTGGTGCATGTGATGGTTGGGGCTTGTTTTTTAATGATTGTTTAGTCATCATTTCGTCCCGAGCCTTTCATCGTGGTCGACTCGTCGCATGCAATATCGGGCATGATTAATATGTGACAATGGGGATACTCTTTCTTTATAGAGTGCACCAGTGACGTGCATGTGTATGGAGAGGTTTGATGTTTTGGACACGGATATTTACCCCCTCTACACGGAGGGAAGTAAAATCTCGCCGTTTATTAAACCCTTTTGAGAATTCAATACAGTCCTTATAAGCAATGATCCACAAAAGCTTTAAGCCCGCTTGTGGAAACATCCAACAATGGTAAACCATGCCTCCACGCATTGGTTGCATCAACCTTGTGCATAAACACTTGTCGTACAATTAAATTGTCTTCCACTGTCAACCATTTCATGCCATCTTGGTATAGGCATTAATTTTTCATGCTAACGTGGGCCTCGATTAACACTTCCCTTGGGATGTGCTCGGTTCTATTAGTTGCACTAACATCGGGTACACGACAAGAGGATGGGTGGTGGGGAAGAAATCCATTATGTTGAAGGGCTATGGATCAGTCTATTGGCGTCTTTGGTCTTTTGGTAACTCTTGCCCCATGCAGCCCGATTGGCCATAGACATGGGGGGGGGGGGGTAATGCAAAGTATGCAGAACTATAAACACCTCTTCGGAACATTCAGTGGTCCAGACATATGGTATGGCCACCAATGCTTGCTTTGATTCAAACCTTTTCTTTTACTGGCGTGCTTATGGAAACGACACCAACACCCTCCTCCTCGAGCTCTTCTTTTACCCCATGGATGCGTACATTCAATGGCCCCTTATTCTGCTTCGTTCCTTCCATAGATACGACTTGGAGAAGATCATGGTTTTATATTCGTGTTTCGTTTTTGCACACCTGGTTGTCAAAGAAGGCTATGCTTGCACCCATTCAGGAAATCTAGCGTGCAACCATGTTTAGATGTCCATGTTGGACAACAACGGTCACCTCTTACAGACAATTGTCACCTCTTCCCCTCCAACACACCTTCGGTCTTATTGAAGTTCCAACAGTCACACCCTGATAGGCTTCGTATCCTTGTGCTATTGAACCCGCTCGGCCCTTCCCATGTCTCCCAAGCTTCCTCCATTCAACACATTATCAATCGAATGGCTCGCTTGTAACAACCTGGCCTGCCAAGCGCAATCGTTGCAATGTGATGTTGCACCAGCAAGATAAAGGCTTCTCCGCATGGATGTAATTCATCCGCGACGTGCCCTAACACGTCCACTTTTGCATTTTCCCGTCACATTCTTGCATTACAACAAGCTTTTGTCCTTCTCCCACACCATGTGGGCTGGAATTCCCCGTGCATGTTTGCTTGTTTCACACCGTTTGTCCACACACCACACTTCATTGCTTGACATCTCATACCCACCCCCCTAATCCAACAGTCCTTTACCCGCTTGCTTACTTTGCTAGTCGGCCCAAGACCCGCCGTGCCTTCCCTCCACTTCAACCAGAGCACCATTGAGCCCACGTCAATGTGGTAAAGGACATCGAACCCACTTCCAACGAAGAACCACCGACTCCCTCACCAAGCTTCCTTACCAGTTGTAGGTACCGTCTCGCACTGAATGAAGCCTCCCACCCCCGTGCTCCTCCAAGCACGCGATTGTGTAAAAAACGAACACCACACCATCCCCACGATTTTCAGGGGAAGCGAAGTGTCAACATAAACTCATGCTTGGGCTTTTGTGTTGCAACGAGCACCTACAGTGTCCAAGCGATCATTGCATGAGAGACACTGTGAAATAAAGAACTCCTATGCCCCAAACAGCTAAGGAGGATTTCCCACCAATTGAACCACTCTTTCTTAAGGGTTCCACTCGTTTGTTGGCCGTATGCAACCACCATATCTATCTTCTTCCGCTGCCCACACACACACACCCATTATACTACTCCTTGGCATGCGCTGGTTATTTCCGGGAAATAGGAAAATATCCCTCTACATAAAATAATAGCCCAAGTGGTGAATAAAACCACATTCCATACACCGACCTATATGACACCAATCCACCCCCACTCGATCCGGCGGAAAGGAGGGGGAAGAATACATTCATCTCCCACGGTGAAATTAATTCAAGATTCCCAGGAAGATGAAATAATTCAAACAATGGCCATTTCTTGCATCCCATACTTTCATTCGTTGCACGATTCTCGAAAATCGGAGGAAGGGATTTTTGCCATGAGGTTCATATTGCAAGGCGGGCACTTGAAAATGAATGAAAACTTATTTCTATTTTATTTGTAATTTTTTCAATATCTGTTCGTAACACACACTAAATTTTCCATGTTTCACAGAATTCCAAGTATAAGTGGCTCCATGTGGACGGGCTTGAGCGTGTTTTACTTGTTACTAACACATCGCTTTGCATCAGTCAGTTTGAGGTCCACTCAGTGTGCATGGTTCACGATCATCAGCACTGCAATTCGCCATGTTCGCCGATGGCTGTTCGGGCGCGTACGTTGAACTGGCCAGGGAAAAGGAGCTGCCCTCGCTCGATGGAGACAAAATCCGCGTTTCCCATTGGTTCCGGGACGAAGCCATTATCCGCTCTGGCGAGATCCGTGGCGGCTCCGATTGGAGCTGGCGATTCAGTGCCACGCGCGACCGCGACCCAACGGCGAAGTCCTCTTCGGCTACATCGCCTGCATCTTTCAGTCAGGTCACGTTAGCTGCTTTCGGCAATACTCTGACGACACCAGCTCTACCGTCGACCAGCCCAACTCGCAAACATGGCTGCCGTCACCGCCGCCCGGGCCCTTGCCGCACCTGCCGTTGCCAGGTCTAGCTTTGTCTCTGGCAAGCAGCTGAAGACCGTCCGCGTCCAGGCTGCTCCCCAGAAGGTCGCCTTCTCCGTGGTCGCCGAGGAGAGGCCCCTGTGGTTCCCGGGTAGCGAGGCTCCTTCCTGGCTAGATGGCAGCCTTCCCGCCGACTATGGCTTTGACCCTCTCGGTCTCTCCTCCGAGCCCGAGTTGAAGAAGTGGATGGTTCAGGCTGAGCTGGTCCACTGCCGATGGGCCATGCTCGGTGCCGCTGGTGTCCTCATTCCCGACTTCCTCACCCAGATCGGCGTCCTGAATGTGCCTTTCTGGTACACCGCTGGCAAGCTTGAGTATGCCGGCGACTGGAGGACCCTCTTTGCTGTGGAGCTCATCTTCATGGGCTGGGCTGAGGGCCGCCGCTGGGCCGACATCATCACCCCTGGCTCCGTGAAGTAAGTAAATTCGCAAGGGATGTGCGTCACATGCCCCTCACGGTTGACCTCTGATGCGTACTAACCGTCTTCCTCAATGTATGCTTGCAGCACTGACCCCGTCTTCTCGAACAACAAGCTCAGCGGCACTGACGTCGGCTACCCCGGCTTCAACCCCTTGGGTTTGAGCACTGACAAGAAGATGAAGGCAAAGGAGATCGCAAACGGCAGACTGGCCATGCTCGCTTTCGCTGGTTTCTGGATCCAAGCAGAGTATACCGGCGTCGGCCCCACAGCAAACCTCTTCGCCCACCTTGCTGACCCAGGCCATGTGACCATCTTCCAGACACTGGCCAAGTAAAGCAACATAAGGATTTTATGTATGGTTCATACATTTGTGTAGAAAATTACATGTTTTGTTTGCTTCACAAAACGTATTTCAGTTATCCTGTTTCAGCTCACCTCTCCCCCGTCACGTCTCTGTCTTCCTTGACCCACTGCTTCTTTCTCCAGCCAATATCCAATCAGCATGCTCTCTGAAGACACTACTCTGCTTCCCCATCCGGACCAGCACTGCACCCAAGTAAGGCACCATCGCAAGAGGTAGCGGTCAGAACTTCTCAATGGTATGCTCAACCAGTCAATACGTACCCACCCTTAGTAAACATCGCGCTGTCGTGTATAGCTGATCCACCACAAAGCACACCATGGAGAGCATGTGCAGAAAAGAATCCGAAATTGAAGTCAGGTGATGATTAATCTCTCTACTGGACCAGTTACAGACCGTGTCACTGCCTTTTGCTGTACTGGATGAACGAGTGTTTTCTGCCTAAACACGATCACAGGTTTGGTAATGCCCTTGCATCGCAATGTCGGGAAACATTAACTAGGAGTCTGTTGGCACTCACGCAATGCTACGCATGAAGGCTGTACACATTCCAAGTAACCCTAATGGAAGTAAAGGGCAGCTTTAAAGTCAGCACAATATGGGGATGTCATAACTCGCACACCACACACTTGCATGAACGCCATGAGAGGAGGCTTACAAAAAGTAATCTTGAGGTTTTCAAGGTAACGAACCCATAATGTGTGCATCATGTTTTAACTTTAAGATTGTTGTCACCCAAAGCTGAATATCCTGCTTCCATGTTCGGTCTTCACAAGAACGTACAATGGTTGGTTGTTATGCCTCGTTTAGTGTACATTGCGAGTTTAGAAGTCCACTGGAGCCATCATGAGAGGGCCAAACTACCATTTTGGGATATTATCCCCTCTAACCCTCAACCCTTCCACCTGAACCAATTGAGTGCGAGGGCACTCGATTGATTCAGGTGGGGGGCTTGGCTGGGGACATCATCACATAGGGCCCAGGAGGTCTCGTACCTCAAAAAGACTATAGAACCAGCTTGTTGTGATCGGCGTTGTTTAATACGGTATTCCACAGCTTTTTTCTTGGTATCTTGTAGTGAGCGCCAATGACGTGGCAGGTAAGGGACTAACAGATTTCTGGTTCGGCAGACTACATTTGTATCGTGCGTGATTCAAGGATGTATATTGTCGTGGAGGGTGTCCCGCCGACCTCCTCCACGACAGTTTGTCGATACAAAATGTCAGGATCGGTAGCAAAACCAGAATTGCACGGATACATTTATCGACCAGAGGGCGTCACGGAGAGCCGCATGGCGACCCTCCGTGAGGCCCTCCGAGAAGTCAACCGCCTCGCGAACTCGCGTCGCTGTCGACTTACTGTTCCGCTGGCCGAGGGATCCAGGCTCGATTCCCGGTGGTACATCAACACTTCACAATTTTTTTGTCAAGTTGTCGTGGGCTTCCGGTTCCGCCGCTGCCGCTCGCCTTATTAGCGCGTAGGTACATTTTTTCTGGTTAGCGCCTACAAAAATAATTTTTTGTGTGTGGAAGAATTTCAATGCCGCTCACTAAAAAAAAGATAGTGCGGAACACCGCATAAGCCTATGGGTAACCTTGGTCGATGGGCATATGGAACCCAACCTGCCCTCCCACTGTAGACCCAGCCACCCTACTTTCTGGAATTATCAGGTAGTGGGTGCAGGCCCAGGGACTGACAAGCGCTCGAGTCGGCAGAGAGGTGCGCCCGTGCGCTCTCGGATGCACGTCAGGTGGTTGTGCCCCACGTGAGACCAGCTGCAAGATGCGGGCCGCTGGTCGCAAGCTGCGAGCTGCGAGTTGACACGCTAGAACGGTAACATCGCGCGACCGGCGTTGGACGTCGGTTGCATGCGTCCGACCCCTGACGCATACACGCCTCCTGCTGCGGGGTTCGCTTCGTTGCCTGCTCAGGCGGGGGGGAGAACCGTCGCGAGAATCCCGCCTCCGGGGCAGGCAGACATCCTGCTGTAGGGTTTGCTTTTGTGCCTAGATTTGGCCCTCAGATTCCGATTACGGGTTCGCCGGCCTGAACCGGACCTCCAGGCCTCGTCCGGCGGCTACAGAGCAGTTCAGGTCCAATCAGGATGTCTTCAAGGGGCGGTGGTCGCGGGGGTGGCAGAGGAGGGGGGAGGGGAAGGGAAGGAGGCGGCGGCGGCTACGGCGGAGGCGGATATGGTGGAGGCGGATACGGCGGCAGTGATGGCGGGCGGGGAGGCGGCGGAGGGCGAGGCGGTAGGGGGCCTCCAGGGGGCCGAGGCGGGCCACCTGGCGGTGGTTACGGGGGAGGACGTGGCCCCCCANGGTTCGCTGGACTGAACCGGACCTCCAGGCCTCGTCCGGCGGCTACAGAGCAGTTCAGGTCCAATTAGGATGTCTTCAAGGGGCGGTGGTCGCGGGGGTGGCAGAGGAGGGGGGAGGGGAAGGGAAGGAGGCGGCGGCGGCTACGGCGGAGGCGGATATGGTGGAGGCGGATACGGCGGCAGTGATGGCGGGCGGGGAGGCGGCGGAGGGCGAGGCGGTAGGGGCCCTCCAGGGGGCCGAGGCGGGCCACCTGGCGGTGGTTACGGGGGAGGACGTGGCCCCCCAGGCGGGTACGGCGGTGGTAGCGGCGGCGGTGGGTACGGGGGAGGCGGATATGGCGGAGGAGGAGGAGGCGGGCCACCGGGAGGCGGCGGTCGTGGCTACGGAGGAGGTGGAGGCGGGGGAAGAGGTGGTGGAGGAGGAGGCGGTGGTCCGCCAGCGGCGTTCGTCCAACCGCCGGCGCAGGTGTACCACGCACCGCCGGAGCCTCCGTCGTCAGGAATTGACCTTTTGAGCCAGATGACGGGTCTGAGCCTGAAAGCTGTGACTGGGGTTGACAAGCCGTTTCCTCAAAGGCCCGACAGGGGAGGCACTGTGGGGCGGCCTGTCAAGATTCGCGTGAACCACTTCCAGCTCACGGTGGGCGACATCAACGCGCACCACTACGACGTGAGTGGTTGTTCTGTGTGTGGATGCTGTTGGCTCTGTGTTTTCCCTATGAATTCGCCGTCCGAGTGGATGTCCGCGATTTGCTGTCCTGGTGCCTCTGTTCCCCTGCACTTTTTTTTGCAGAGGAATGGGCTGCTTTGCTGAGTCCTTCTTCATTTTCCATGGTGAGTCTGGCACCGCATGCTGTGGCGGTGGCTTGCTGCCTGTTCTTTTTTTGTCCTATTTGGTGAACTTGGTGCGGCATGTCAGTGCGGCACTGGGACTTAGTGTTAAGGCACTCATTCGCAGCCCGGGATGCTTTGTTGTAAGAGGTACGCTTTGCGAAAAATGTGACAAGTTTTCTGCTCTTAAATTTTGCATGATTTCTGGAACACAAATTCTCTTGGTGAGGTTTCCTTGTCTTCGGAGTGTTTTGTCTGAGAGGGATTGAGTGTTTTGTCTGAGAGGGATTGAGTGTTTTGTCTGAGAGGGATTGAGTGTTTTGTCTGAGAGGGATTGAGTGTTTTGTCTGAGAGGGATTGAGTGTTTTGTCTGAGAGGGATTGAATGTTTTGTCTGAGAGGGATTGGGTGTTTTGTCTGAGAGGGATTCATTTGTCGCTGGCCTCCAAAGGGAGGCGTTTTGCACACTCCAAAGCGGATTGTGTAGCCTGGTTTGGGATTCCGGTGAATCCCCAGACCAGACACAAGACTGTTCTGGTTTTGTGCAGTCGGTCTGTGGTTTGCTTCAGTTGCTTGAATTGTCCTCCCTGACTTCGTGGCCAGTGGTTTCCTCTGTCAGCAGGTGCAGTGGTTGTGGTGGTGGTTCTAGTGGTGGTGCTGCTGCTGCCCATGCTCTTGTGGCTATCAGCACCCCTTTGCTTCTCGTCCTGGTGTCCCTTCTGGTGGTGCTGTCTGGCAAATGTCCGCGTCATCCTGCAAGTCTCGTGCGTCATCTTGCAAATCTTCTGCATTGTCTTGCACATCTCACGCATTATCTTGCAAATCCTCTGCATCGTCCCGGAAATCTCCCACGTTATCTGTCAAGTCTCCTGCGTCGCTGCAGCGAGTTGAAGAGTCGTCGTCAGTGAGTGCGCTGCATGACGCGAGGGATCCACGGACACCTAAGAGAGAGATGGGCCAGCGGTTGCACTGGCGCTGTGCTGTCTGTTGGTCATGCAGGTGGTGATCACGCCGGAGGTGTCAGCACGCCGCATCAACCGCGCGGTCATCAAGGAGATGGTGGAAAGGTACGGCAGGTCTCACCTCGGCGGACGTCTGCCGGCGTTTGACGGGCAGAAGAATCTCTACACTGCTGGACCTCTTCCGTTCGAGGCCATGGAGTTCCAAGTGTCGCTGCCCGATGATCGCCCGAGGAAGGAAGGA
>SZWC01005675.1:54118-68204 GCA_023375785.1 Penium margaritaceum | reverse complement strand
GCCGGTCCCTCTGCCGGGGCCGGGCCGCTCACGGTGGGCGGGTCGAGCGAGGGCGAGGCAGGCGGGGCGAAGAGCTCGGGGTCTGGCAGCCGCAGCAGCCGCAGCGTCAGCGACGTTGTGGTGAAGCCGTTGCCGCCGCTGCGCGACAGTGTGAAGTCCAAGATGTTCTTCAGCTGAGGATGCCTTTTCAAAAGCGGTGTTTTTCAGCCGAAAATGTACTAAGGCGATGTGACCATTGGACTGTGAGACGGAACGTTTCCGTGTTGGACAGAGCTTCTGTGGGTTTTGGCCTCAGCATGAGACCGGGATGCCCAAGTTCGATGAGCTCCTCAACTTTGGCATGGGATGCCCTGTTGCCGGCTGGTTTACGTTTGAGACGTCAAGGGGTCAGAGGCCTACGCTTTCATGTGGATCTGTAAATTCGAAAGGAACAATGACAAGACGCGGCATGCTTGTGCATAATCCTTGACTAAAATCCTTGCCTTTTGTCTCCATCACATGGCATTGGAAGGATGATGTGCTCATGATGTCACATTTGCCTGTCATGCACATTGTTGTCATCTGACTCTTGCACATCTATGTGCTCCCTTTCATGTCCTGGAGCATTACCCTGTTGCTCAGCGGAAGTCTCCCGAGTCTGAACCCAGGTTGCTCCGAAATGGAACCCAAAGTGACTGTGTCTTCGACCCCTAGTGTTAAAATGAGAGCAATGACTTGCCATTGGCGCATGTTCATGCAATAATGCGGCAAGTCTGGGCTCTACGAATTCAAGGGCGATGTTGCTGTGAGAAGTTGGACATGCTTCTACATTAGTCAAATTGTGCCCTTTCAGTCCACACTTCAAGCAAATTGGGGCCAGCATGGCCCATAAAACTAAAAACAAGAGGATGTTGCACGCAAAGCGTGCACAGGGTTACGAAGTACGGAATCTTTGGAAGTTACCGGAGTGTCTTTTCTATTCGCCTATTTTTTAAAACCCAATTTAGTGACAGTTAAATTCGACTATCATGTCTGGCCCAGGAATTTTGGACTTGCTTGGACCAAAGGCCCAGGTATTATTTTAGTGTTACATTGGTCGAAGTTCTTGTTCACCTCCTTGGTCTTTCCCTTCAACTACGCGTGTCAACATTTGAAACTTCGGAACGTCGAGGGGGACGTCGCACCCCTTCCGTCGTTTCGCAAGTCGTAGCCCCCTTCCTGACGGCTGAGCTCGCCGTCAGGAAGTGATTGTGTGCATCGGACGACAATCCGATGCACGCAGTTTGTCACGTTCTACGCGCAGGCTCGTGCTGCACACGGATAACGTGGAGATTCCGGACGGCCGGAAATCTCCACGTTGGAATGTGGATGTGCACTAGTCTCTAATGAAGTTTTCCATGTTTTGCAGCAGTTTTCTCACTACATTGTTGACTGAAAACTGTGTAGAGAAACAACGATTTGGGAGTTTCTAGACTGTTTCGTCCATAAAGGAAAAAGTTAAACAATTTCTTGAACGGACGAAGAAAAATAATTATTTTTTTCGAACATAAGAGACACTACAGTACACTGAAAATGGTTACAATATGATAAAGAGGATGGACCCTTAGCGGTTTAGGATGGACAAAGAGCAAATGCAAAGCAGATTTGGTTTGGACGGTTGGTTTGAGAATTTTTGGTTGATTGCAAAGGAGTTGATCACACTTATTCTTCAATCAAGAGAGGTTGTTTTTATTAGCAATTACAATGACTACAACGGATGTCCTTGTTCAATGTGATCAGTCCTGAGAGCAAAACATTGTTGGTTGGTTTTATGTCGTTTAGTTATCATTTCGACCTCTTGGACTTGCGTCAATTGCACTAAAAGTAAATTTGCTATGAGACCGAGATTCTTCCGACTCCCATACCCAAGACACGATCAAGATTGCGAAACATTAATTTGGTACGAGACTGAAGTTATCTCTTCTCTCATATCCAAGATTGGACTTGTCGTATGAGAAAAAAAGAAAGTTCTTGGATAAACATCGTCTCAATCTTCATTTAACAGCACCACACATCCCAATTGACGGTTGAGCAAGTGGCAAGTGGTCGAGGTTCACCCTTCACCCACTTGCCCAACAAAAGTAACTGTTTACTGATGAGAATTTGGCCATCAACCAACCTCTCATTAGTTAACGAGCCCCATTTCCATGTCCACCACAACCTAAAAGAAAGTGACAAAACCGGTGTGGATCAAGAAAAGAGTGGCCGTAAACAATGCATGCTTGTGGAGGGAAATGTACTACGCTGGATTAAAATGTTATGATGTTGAAGATGCAATTTTTTCAAATAAAAAAATGTGGTGATGGAAACTGATGACGATGAAAAGTGGTGCAGTACGTAGTTACCTTTCTCACATGTGTTGACAAATCAAATATGAAACTTTGTGTTATTTTTATTAGAAGTGGGGCAGCGATTAAATTTCATATGATGTAGTGTAACACAACGAATTTTAAAACATAACCTAATTTTTTACAGTCAAGATGGACTGTCGTAATCATTACGTGATTGCGA
This sequence comes from Penium margaritaceum, assembly GCA_023375785.1. Classification (NCBI taxonomy): domain Eukaryota; kingdom Viridiplantae; phylum Streptophyta; class Zygnematophyceae; order Desmidiales; family Peniaceae; genus Penium; species Penium margaritaceum. Next base: position 65,675 of record SZWC01005675.1, on the reverse strand, counting down.
CAGTCCATGGACACTGTTCCGCGGCCGACACCATGAGGTCGCGTCAAACTTGACTCAAATGCGTGAAGCAAACAGTGGGAATCGAATCCAATCGAAAATATCGACAGAAATTACGGTCAGGAAGTTTCTACCGTTCTTTCTAAAGGAATACATAAATAATCATGAATAATAAACAAATCATAACTTTATAAAGAAATAACAACGTATCTTCGAAAGGGCGAGGCGAGCCATGACGACTCAGGCAAGGAAAGACCACTCCGACGAGGAGGATGGTCATTCAGTTTCACAACGCGAACATTTCCGAGCTCGCCGAGACCTTTCGACGCTAAGGCCCAACTTCCGCGTTACATTTTGGTACCAGAGCCAGAACGACCGGTGACCTTACCGCTCGTCCTCATTCTCTCCGTGCACTTCGTCACGTTGCACGGGGAGAAGTGTGCCCATCGACGAGTGACGGTCGCACTTCGCAGTTGCGCGGGTGGAACGCTGCCCGCCCACTACTCCACATCCACTACTCGTCACTCTCACCCTCCCCAACCTTGGAGCTCCTACTTTGCCCCAACTACTCCACCCTCTTAAAATCTCTCTCTCTCTCTCTCTCTCTCCCCTCTCAACCTCGTCCAACCGCGAAGTCGCGCCACTATCCGTTTTGCCGTGAGGAGAGGCCGACGGGAGGAGGTTGGCCGAAGCAGGGGGTTGCTGGACCAGCTGCTTGCGTGGCCAGGAGCTGCTACAACGACAAGGGAGCCATTCAAGGGCGAATTGGGCGTGACCAAGCCTCCAAGGCCGAATTCCTATTTTTTTTTCTCCACGGCCACAGAGATTTCCGAGTCAACCCGGGTTCCTGGGTGGAAAGGAGAAGGGAGGAGCCATATATTGGCCTCCGGGCCTCCGAATTTCGAGCCGTTTTTTTGGTTGAGCTCAAAAAAACATTCTCTAATTTATTTTATGACTTAGATACCGTCCTTTTACCATTTGGCCGTGGCTATTATATTTCTCAAGAGATTCTCGCTCTCCTTTGGATTCCAAGAGTTGTGACCACATCCTACTTTCAGAAATTTCGTTCTACATCCTTCAAAAAACAAAAAAAAATCTCTCAGCAACGACCAACCTCTTTCCAAAGAAAAAAAAAAGGGTGAAGGAGGAATTCTCAAAAGTCACCTCAGTCCACCTCTCACGAGGTGAAGGAGGGTACGCTTTGGGAACCTCGGCCCACCACTNGTGAGGAGAGGCCGACGGGAGGAGGTTGGCCGAAGCAGGGGGTTGCTGGACCAGCTGCTTGCGTGGCCAGGAGCTGCTACAACGACAAGGGAGCCATTCAAGGGCGAATTGGGCGTAACCAAGCCTCCAAGGCCGAATTCCTATTTTTTTTTCTCCACGGCCACAGAGATTTCCGAGTCAACCCGGGTTCCTGGGTGGAAAGGAGAAGGGAGGAGCCATATCTTGGCCTCCGGGCCTCCGAATTTCGAGCCGTTTTTTTGGTTGAGCTCAGAAAAACATTCTCTACTTTATTTTATGACTTAGAGACCGTCCTTTTACCATTTGGCCGTGGCTATTATATTTCTCAAGAGATTCTCGCTCTCCTTTGGATTCCAAGAGTTGTGACCACATCCTACTTTCAGAAATTTCGTTCTACATCCTTCAAAAAACAAAAAAAAATCTCTCAGCAACGACCAACCTCTTTCCAAAGAAAAAAAAAAGGGTGAAGGAGGAATTCTCAAAAGTCACCTCAGTCCACCTCTCACGAGGTGAAGGAGGGTACGCTTTGGGAACCTCGGCCCACCACTCAAGAGGGTGAAGGGAGGGACTCCTCAAAGCCACCTCGGTCCGCCTCTAACGAGGTGAAGGAGGGCACGCTTTGGGAACCTCGGCCCACCACTCAAGAGGGTGAAGGGAGGGACTCCTCAAAGCCACCTCGGTCCGCCTCTAACGAGGTGAAGGAGGGCACGCTTTGGGAACCTCGGCCCACAGCTCAAGAGGGTGAAGGAGGGAACCTCCCAAGCTACCTCGGTCCACCTCTTACGAGGTGAAGGAGGGCAAGCTTTGAGAACGCCACCCACCTCCCAAAAAGGGTTTGAAGTGAGGTACACCTTGACTACCAGTGTGTCCTCCACCCATTTCAACCAAAAAAAAAAAATCACAAAGGAAGGAGGTTGGGAAAAGGGTGACCCGTAGCGAGGCCTTGCAAAAGCGATGGCGGGCCTTGGGACCGGACTTTCTGTGGTTATGGGGCGTCCTCCAAACGTTAGCCCACGCCGCTCGAATGAGAAAACACCCATGGGGTCCAAGGAGCGTCGCGGGACGTTGGCACCGGTGAGCCACCTCGCAAAGCCACGCCGAGAGCCAGCGGCGAAAGGGGTAAAGCCTCGACCGGCGTCGCCAAGAGACAAGACGCCAAAGGCTCCTAACAACGAGCAACAGAACGAAGGTGCCCACGCAGTCGAACCACAAGGCGATGGGCAACCCCGCAAGTTGATCGTTGAGCTCGACTTTGGCCACGATGCTCAACCGACCCCGGTCAACGAAGGCTCGAAGGCTGTCGAAGAGGGTGCAGCCACTGTCGCTAACTCCAAGGAGGTCATCGACGGTGGCGAGCATGGGGACGAATCCCCAGACGAGCCAGCGGATCAGGTGGTCATCGAGGCCAAACAAGACATGGAAAAAGAAGCTGAAGCCCACGATGCCGCCAGCAAAGGCAGTGAGGCCGGAAAGTCCCAGGAACAAGCGCTTTCTGTAACAAAAAATGGAAAGCGCCAACTGTTACGACATGCGACAACTAGAATCGAGGAGGCGACTTTAGGGCGGCCTTCGGCCGCCTGCAAGCAGCCTCTAACGAGCGTCAGGCTGCTTGCAGGGGCAAAGGTATACGCAAGCAAGCGCCAAGGCGCGAAGAAGGACAAGGTGTAGCGTAGCCTGGTAGCGCATCTGTTTTGGGTACAGAGGGTCATAGGTTCAAATCCTGTCACCTTGATTCAACATTAAAAAAATACACATGAAAATTAATTGACCCCTATCACCCCATCTTTGTATATACAAACCACAGCTTACATCCACTTTATCTATTTTTCATAGAATTTCTGGAGGCTTTTCAGCGGTTATTCTTTTGTTTAGTATTTTATACTTAAAAATTTGTGACCTGAGCTTAAGTTTTTATCAAATTTATTGGTGTTTTTTTTATGCTACAACTTACTTTGATTGGTTGATTCTAAGTCTAGCAAATTTGGCGTTATTGGCGTTATGTTTTCATATTAGTAATGGTATTCGTCATCTACTTTGGGATTTTGGTTTTTTTCTAGATTTATCAAAAGTATACGCTTCAGGTCGGTTCATTGTGCTATTTAGTGCCGCCCTTTTTATTGTATTTATTATGTTACAACTTTATTTTGTCTAAAAAAAGAAGTACAAAAGCATGAACACTAATCGCTCCCGCGCCTTAACACATTGGCTTATTCAAAGAGCTACAGCCTTTGCTTTGGCGCCTACTATTTTTATAGCACCGCTATGGCTAGTCTTAATATCTTTTAATATTTTCCTTTTTTGGCACATTTACTTAGGTTTAGAAGAAATTTTAGCTGATTATATTCATAATGAGGTCACACGAAATTTGATTTTAATACTACTCAAAATTATTATTTTAATAAGTATCAAATATGTTTTTGTACTATTTGTGTTGCCGGCTTGTCCGGCAACGCCGCTTGCGGCGCTTTAGCGGGGCCGGCTTTCGGTCGGCTGCTATAGCATAGCATCCCGGACAAGCCTTAGCTAGCCCGTCTTTATTACCCCGGCGCTATCCCCTAAAGCTTGCGGGCTTTAGCGGTCGCTTGCCGCTTGCCCGCGGTTGTCGCCGCCCCGCTTCGCGCCTAACGGCGCCCCTATAGACTAAGGCGGCCGTTAGGCGCGAAGCGTAGGGCGCTGGCTCACTCGCGCCTTTAACGTGTAAAGTTGCTTTAGCAAGGCCGACCAGTTTTTATAAGGCGCGAAGCGGGCAAGGGGCCTATAGTGGGCGCCACGTTTAGTAACGGGGAGGCGCGAAGCGGGCAACAGGCGTAGGCCCCGCTTCGCGGCCACAAGGGGGGGCGGCCTTACGTGCCGGGCTCCCCGCTCCCCGCCCCCACCCTAGCCGCCCTTGGGGTGGCCCGGCCCTGTTGGAGTCAGCACGAATCCGGCTTCGCGTCCGCATGCCTGACCGCTTCGCGGGGGCGATAGCCGCCATGCTCGGTTATGTCCTTGCGGGCGGGCCGGGCCCGCGACTAGATGCCAGCCTCGGGCGCGCCGGGGCAAGCCGCCTACTCTCGGAGGCGGTGCGATTACGCTACCTACGCAAAACAAAGGCGGCCGAGAAAGCTNGAGTGGGAGAGTCTGCGCGCCCTTGTGACACGCGTTACAAAGGTCTACAAGATGAACTCTGGCCTTTGGGATCGCGATGCGCGCGAGAGCCGCACTTCACGTGAAACACCAGCTCCAACAGGCGGTGCCGCAAAGCGCTCTGCAGACGCTACATTGGAGCCGTCAAAGAAGTTTCACCGTCATGATGGAGAGAACACAACCCGCAACTCTGTCATTTGCAGGATCTGCAACAAGGCTGGACATATCGCACGTGACTGTCGTCAACGCGAACAGCAGTCACAGCAGCAGCAGGGACAGCAGCACGGCCAGCAGCACCACGGGCCTGGTTGGCGCCATGGCGGTGGCCAGCACCGTCCGAATGGCGGAGGTCAGAACCGCTTCNTGGTGCACACGGTGGCCAGCGTGGACACGGACGCCCTCGTGAGGAGGATCAGGATTTTGAGGGAGGAGCGGCCGGACGCGCTCGTCGCCCCCAGCATGGCCATGAGCAGGATTTTCAGGATCCCCAGTAGCCACGAGTGGACTGCTATCTGGGGTTGCCGTGAGTCATGGAGAGGACGAGGGGAGAATATTCATGTTTTGTGATAATGATCTCAAAACTTTTGAGTTTCTTTCAGCACAATGTTTCTCCACAATCTATGCACCATTCATGAATCCTGAGTCCCTCTTCCATGATCGCTCATGTCCACTTGTGTATGCAACCAAGGAAAACCTGGAAAACCGCACATGTTTGGTTGTTGCTACAAAGGAAACTTGGCTCTCTGTGTTGGAAGCTGCACATGAGGCTCACACGAGAAATTCCCTAACATCAATCACGGTAGCTGTACCTGTTGGTCCGGCGATGAACATGTCTGCCTTCAAAGGATGGAAGCTTTTGGCTTCATTCACAAAAGGACACCGCACGTGGGAACAGAGGGATGGTATGATGGAGCTCCGAAGAAGCACTCATGCCTATCGCATTTACCACTTAGAGGGCAAACCCCCATCGAGTCTTTTCCTACGCAAGTCTGAGGCAAGCATGACCATGCAGTTTGATGGCAAGCTTGCAGGTGCTCCAGCACGTATCCTTGCCGACACCGGAGCGGATGACTCCTTTGTGAGTGGAGCATTTGTGCGCACGTGGCAATTGAAGTATACTCCTCGTACAGGCACAGTGATTGTCGATGATGATAGGGAGGTGCCGGTGATCGGTGAGTGTACAGCATGACTCACGTTGCCTGGCTTCACAACCACTGTTCGCCTAACGGTGTTGGACCTCATGGACCCCTTCGATGTTGTGCTAGGAGATCCATGGCTGGTGAGCCACAAAGCGCTTATGTGCTTCACCTCGAAAACGTTACGAATCTGTAGTGGACGACAGACTATCACTTTGTCTCCAATCCCCCAGATTCAGCATCCTGAAGCACTACCCCAAGCCAGCCTCAAAGCACTCCAAGTGAAACGGCGCCTGGGGCAGGGCTGTCGGTGTTTCCTTGCAACCCTAAAGAAGCTTAATGATGAGGTGGAGAGTGACGTACCCTCAGGGGTCGCCACAATCCTCTCCGAATTCTCAGACATCTTTGAACCTCCACCGGATGGGTTGCCACCCAGACGTGGGGTCAGTCACACCATCCCGCTGGAACAGGGGACTGTGCCCCCCTTTCAATCGGTGTATCATTTAAGTCTGGTAGAAAGACAAGAAGCTGAAACAAAAATCAAGGAATACCTCAGAAAAGGCTGGATTAAACCAAGTTCGTCTCCATTCGGGGCTCCCATCCTCTTCGTGAACAAAAAAGACGGAGGTTTGAGGATGTGCGTAGACTACTGGGCATTGAACAAACTCACTGTGAAAAACCGATACCCGCTCCCGCGCATCGAGGACCTGTTCGACCAACTTCAAGGAGCGAAAGTGTTTACGTCTCTCGATCTATCGCAGGGCTACCATCAAATCCAGATCACGGAGGAGGATGTACCCAAAACGACATTCATAACTCATCTCGAACACTATCAGTTTCGGGTCCTTTGCTTTGGACTGACGAACGCGCCTGCAACATTCCAAGCAGTGATGAACAACATCTTCCGGGAACACCTCGGCAAGTCGGTGCTGGTGTATCTTGACGACATCCTCATCTTCTCCAAGAACCACGAAGATCACGAGCGACACCTCAGAATGGTGCTTGAGATTCTTCGCAAGAACCGCTTTTTCGCCAAGAGAAGTAAGTGCAAGTTTGCACAGCCAGAGTTGGAGTACCTTGGCCACGTCATTAGTGGCGAGGGGATCCGGGTGGACCCTCGCAAGGTGCAGGTCGTGAAAGAATGGCCTCAACCCAAAAACGTTGGTCAGCTCCGTTCCTTCCTTGGACTCGCAAACTACTTCCGGCGGTTTATGAGGGGCTACTCCACGTTGGTCAACCCTCTCACTGCCCTGACCCGGAAGGCGAGCACTTGGGTTTGGTCGGCAAAATGCACTGAGGCTTTTGAGGCTGTGAAGAAGATGCTGATCTCAACATCGGTCCTTGCACTCCCGGATCCCAAAAAGCCGTGGGAGGTACGTTGTGATGCATCGGTTACAGGGTTGGGAGCCGTGCTCATGCAAGACGACCACCATGTTGCCTACGAGAGCCACAAGCTCTTAGATGCAGAGACCAGGTACACCAGTGGGGATCAAGAACTGCTGGCAGTCGTGCATGCTTTCAAAGTATGGCGCTGTTATCTTGAATGTGCAGAGGGACAAATCACGGTGGTCACAGACCACAACCCTCTCACGTACTTCCAGACGCAACCAAACCTTTCACGGCGACAGGCACGGTGGAGTGAATACTTGAGTCGCTTCACATTCACCTGGCCCTACAAACCAGGGCGGGCTAACGTGGCAGACCCATTGAGCCAAAACCCAACACACATGAGTCTCATGCTGAGCAAAAATGAGATCACAAACCGCCACTTTGCCGCCATTGCGGCGGAGACATCATTACACACAAATCCACTCCGCCCACCCCCAAGACCATTGGTCAGTGTGAACCCTTTCAAGAATCGCATTCGGATGGGCTACACTATGGACCCCTGGTTCGCTGAGCCGAGGAACATTGAACGCCATGGCCTCGTGGAGGCTGCCGGGTTGTACTGGCATGGCGAACAGGTGGTGGTCCCCAATGTCAACAACTTACGACAACAGATCATGTTCGAGTTTCATAACCCTCCTTCCTCAGGTCACGTCGGATCGAAAAAGACTGGACATGCTCTGGCTCAGNGTACTGCATGGTGTGCGATCTGTGCCTTCGTAACAAGACTTCGAACAAGGCACCTGCAGGGCTCCTCCAGCCTCTACAGCTTCCTGACAACCCATGGGAGTCGGTGGCCATGGATTTCATCATGGGACTCCCGGAGACCAAGAAAGGCCACGATGCCATCTTGGTCGTGGTGGACAGGGCAACGGGAATGGCCCACTTCATGCCCACAACAACTCGCGTCACAGCGGAGGAGGCCGCGAGGCTTTTCTATGACGGTGTCATCAAGTACCATGGCTTACCCCTTCGCATTATCTCCGACCGTGATCCACGCTTTGCCAGCCGGTTTTGGCTTGCGTTGCAAGAACGGTTTGGAACACGACAAAGCATGTCTTCGGCATTCCATCCCCAAACGGATGGGCAAACAGAGCGTATGAACCGCACACTCGAGCAGATGCTTCGCATGTACATTGACCCAACAATGGAGGACCGGGACGACTTTTTGGCCCCAGCCGAGTTTGCCATGAACAATGCGGTTAACGAATCGACTGGGTTTACCCCATTCTTCCTCAACCACGGTCGGCATCCGGTGGTTTCCGCTTCAATGGTGAAGTGCGGAGGCGGCGGTGATCAGGTGCCCTCTGCCCAGGCCTTTGTCGAATGCATGGACGCCCTCTGGCGGGATGCCAAGGCTCATTTGTATGCGGCTTGACAGCGCCAGAAGGCCTATGCTGACCAGAAACGTCGTGAGTTGACGTTCTCCATCGGAGATCGTGTGGTTTTGAGCACGTGAAATTTGCGGCTAAAAACGCCGGGTGCACGAAAGATGTTGCCGAAATGGCTGGGACCCTTCACGATTACACAGAAGCTGGGAAGTGTGGCCTATCGGTTGGCCCTCCCACCAGCCATGCGCATCCATGATACCTTTTACGTGAGTCTCCTTGCACCCTACACAGCAGACGGGTCTGTTCAGCCATCCCCTCTTGCTGTCCTCGCCGCGGAAGGCCAGTGTGAGGTGCACCGTATCCTCCAACACCGTGAGCGTAATCTACATGCACGAGTGGTTAAGGAGTACCTCATCCACTGGGCCGGTTGTGGACCTGACCACAACACTTGGGAGCCAGAGTCGCGAGTGCCAACTGCGGCAATTGCGGAGTACTGGGAGGAACTGGCTGCCCGTCGGAACAAGCGTGCCCTCGGGGGTACCACCCCGACACGAGTCCCCTTGAGAGGATAACGGCACTGGCCCTTGGGCTGATCTTTTGCTTACTCCCGATAGCCTGTCACGGGGACGCCTGGGCACCTGTCGCGGGGTCGCTTCATGTAAAGGGGGAGGAAGCGTGGCCACTGTTTTTTGTCTTTGAAAGCTGAACCATCTCTGAACTTTGACATGTGCCGAATCACGATGTTATCCTCTCCATGAACTGGCGCTTTTATCTTCAAAGATGGATGGTCGTATGCAAACCACCTCTTCACAAAAGATAAAACCGAATCGAGGACGATTCGTAGCTAAAGGGGGAGGAATGTAACACAACGAATTTTAAAACAGAACCTAATTTTTTACAGTCAAGATGGACTTTCATAATCATTACGTGATTGCGAAAGTCCATGGACACTGTTCCGCGACGGACACCATGAGGTCGCGTCAAACTTGACTCAAATGCGTGAAGCAAACAGTGGGAATCGGATCCAATCGAACATATCGACAGAAATTACGGTCAAGAAGTTTCTACCGTTCTTTCTAAAGGAATGCATAAATAATAATGAATAATTAACAAATCATAACTTTATAAAGAAACAACAACGTAGCTTCGAAAGGGCGAGGCGAGCCATGACGACTCGGGCAAGGAAAGACCACTCCGACGAGGAGGATGGTCATTCAGTTTTACAACGCGAACATTTCCGAGCTCGCTGAGACCTTTCGACGCTAAGGCCCAACTTCCGCGTTACATGTAGTATTTATGTGAAATCAGTTCCTGGGGAAGCATTCAACTAAACATTAGGTGTATTGAATTCCAAGCCATTTCTTGATGATTCCTGCATTGAAAAAAAGGTGGTTGTTAAATACATATTATTATTTCCAAAATGTTGATATGGAATGTTCTCTTTATTTCTTATCTATTTAGTATTATGCTGTAATGTTGTGTTTGTAGAGACGGGGTTGGCTGGGTTCTAATGACTAATTGATCGAGTATGGTTGGAGATCGAGTAGGACACAAACTTGTAGTTTCCGGAAGTCCTCAAGCCGCCTCCAGCCAGATTTGTCTCGCTGTACTACAACCATGAGGCATGACTCACGGCCTATGGTGGTCCAGCGTGACTGCCATGAGGCGTGAATCATGCCCCATGGTTCATGACTGTTGCCGTCCAGCGTCACATTGGACCATCTGCCTGCACGCGGTGGAGCACAACCACGGATTCGCGGTTCGGAAGTCGAAAGCACTACTATGTGGTGTCCANGGTGTATGGAATTCCCAGCCATTTCTTGATGATTCCTGCATTGAAAAAAAGGTGGTTGTTAAATACATATTATTATTTCCAAAATGTTGATATGGAATGTTCTCTTTATTTCTTATCTATTTAGTATTATGCTGTAATGTTGTGTTTGTAGAGACGGGGTTCTAATGACTAATTGATCGAGTATGGTTGGAGATCGAGTAGGACACAAACTTGTAGTTTCCGGAAGTCCTCGAGCCGCCTCCAGCCAGATATGTCTCGCTGTACTACAACCATGAGGCATGACTCACGGCCTATGGTGGTCCAGCGTGACTGCCATGAGGCGTGAATCATGCCCCATGGTTCATGACTGTTGCCGTCCAGCGTCACATTGGACCATCTGCCTGCACGCGGTGGAGCACAACCACGGATTCGCGGTTCGGAAGTCGAAAGCACTACTATGTGGTGTCCATTGCAAGCACGCATGCTAAGTTCACAAAACTTCATGCGGAATGTCTCGTTAGTGGTGGAATGCCCTGCCCCTCGCGGAACGCCCCACCCATCGCACAACGCTAAAAATCATCGAGCAAGCAAACCGGCGATTAGTGGTTAGTGAGCTGCATAGTGCGCAACGAGCAACATTAGCAGCAGCAATAGTGAGCAGTGATCAAAAGCAGCAGTATCAGTAGCGAGCTGCAATCAACATCGGCAACAAAGAGGAGTAGGAGTGAGCAGCGAGTACCAGCAACGAGCAACGAGCAGCACGAGCGAGTAGCGAGCAGCAATAGCGAGCGGAGAGCAGTAGCAACATCGAGCAGCAAGGAGCAGCAGCGAGAAGCGAGCAGCGAACAGTGAGCAGTGAAGAGTGAGCAGCAGTAGAGAGTAGCGAGCAGCAGCAGCAAGGAGCTAGTAGTAGCAGCGAGCAGGAGCAGCGAGCAGTAGCAACGAAGAGTAAGCAACGTGCAGCAGCAGCGAGAAGTGTGCAAGAGCAGCAACTAACTGCGAACAGTAGAAGCACTGCAAGAAATACCTGCAGCAATAGTGAGAACCTCCCTCCTCTCCCTTGCCTAGATCCACCCATCCCCGCAGGCGCCCCCTCCCCTCCTCTGTAAGCGCCTCCATCCCCAGTAGGACCCCCCTGTCCCCTCCGTGGACCCGCCATCCCCGAAAGTCCCCTCTCCTCCCCTCCGTGAGCCCCCCCTTCCCATAGGGCCCCTTTCTCTACCCCCCTCTCCCCTTGCCCACATTGTGCGTCCCCCGTAGCCACGTAGTACCCCCCTCCCCCACTCCGTAAGCCCCCTCCCCTTCCCAGTAGGGTCCCCCTCCCCGCCTCCATGGGCCTCCTCATCCCCGTAGGACTCCCCTCATCCCTTATGTGGACCCCCCCTCCCCTTCCTCCCCTCCTCTTCCTCCTTCCCCTTCTTCTTCTCTTCTCTCTCCTACTCCTCCTCTCCTCCCCACCATAGACCCCCCCGACCTCTTCCTGGTACTTTCTCCTACTCCTCCTCCTCCCCACCCATTTCCTTTCTCCTTCACTCACTCACTCACTCACTCACTCACTCACTCAC
>SZWC01005675.1:17217-36628 GCA_023375785.1 Penium margaritaceum | reverse complement strand
CAGCAGCAGCAGCAGACAACTGGCGTACAGGTTCCTGACTACGCCGACCGTCCTCCATACGCACCAGTGCAAGGGAAATGCTGCCGGATTTTTCTAAGCAGTATTGACCCGCCTTTTTCCCACGGCCACTGGGCGAGGGGAAATGCTGTCAGATTTTTCCGACAGCGCTGACCACCACGTGTGACGCGAGGAGGTGAGCGGCAACCCACGTCAGGCACATGCTAGCGACGACGTACATGGCGACGTCAACCAGGTGCAGTGACTCGCAGCAGCAGCAAGCAAAATCTTGTAGCAGCAGCAAGCAGTGGCAGCAGCAACCAGCAATAACAGCCCGCAACAGCAGCAGCTGGCAGTAGCAAGAGCTCGCGGCAGCTTGCAACAACGAACAGCAGCAGCAGCCACCAGCAGCAACAGCAGTGCACAGCAACAGCAACCAGTAGCAGCAGCCAGGAGCAAGCAGCCAGCAACCAGCAGGGAGCAGCAACAGCAGCCGGCTGTAGCAGCCGCCGGTAGTAGTAGCAACAGCAGCTGTAGCTGCTTGCAACTCGTTGCTCGCAGCAAGCAGCGAGCTCGCTGCTCAAAGCTCGGAGAGAGCAGCGAGCAAATAGCTTGATGCTTGCAGCTTGCAGCTCACAGCGAGTTGCGAGCACAGACGAACCAAAAAGAACATAAAAGAAGATCCCCCATCCTAGCAGGTGGCTTTGATGTAGCAGCAGCGGCCACCACAGCCGCTATAGTAGCACCAGTAGCACACAGCAATTCAGCAGCAGCAGCGGCAGCAGTTGCAATAATAACAGCAGCAGCAGCAGTAGCACAAGCAATAGCAGCAGCACCTGAAGCAGCATCAGCAGTAATAGAAGTAATAGCTACAGCAACAGTAGCAGCAACAGCAATGTTTGCTGTAGCAGAAGTTGCAACAGCAGCAGCGGCAACAACAACAGCAGCGGCAGCTCTGCTACTGACACAACATCAGCTGCAGCAACACGGAGACGGCCATTGTTGGCATCAACCATACTCGGCTGACGTCAGGAACAAAAAAAGAAATCACTAGCAGCAACTCTACAGATAACGCATCAACAGCTACTGACGTCAGCTATCCTAGGCTGACGTTACTGCTGACGTCATTGTTGACATCAGCAGCATAAACAAAAAGAAAAAAAGGACGGGAAACAAAGAACACCATTGCAGAGGATGGAGAGGGGTCCTCTCCTGTTGGAGGGGTTCCCTTCCTGCAACATTTGCAACAATTGCAGCAGCAGCAATAGTAGCAACACTTGTTGCCGCTGCAACAACAACAGGAGTAGCATCAGTTGGGGTAGTAGTAGCAACAAGAGTAGCATCAGTTGCGGCAACAGTAGCAGCAGAAGCAGTAGCCATAGCAATAGGAGCAGCAGTAGTAGCTGCAGCAGTAATAGTTGTAGCAGAATCAGCCACAATAGCAGCAATAGCAACAGCAGCAGCAGCAGCCACATCAGCAGTAGCAGTAGCAGCGATAACAACAGCGGGAGTAGCAGCAGAAGCCACAGTAGCAGCAGTGGCAGCACCCCGCGGGCTCTGTCATCGGTCATGCTGGTTCGACAAATCTGCTTGCCGCTTTGCGTAAACAGCTCGAAACGCTGACGCAATAGCTAACGGCACTGCAGCCGCCGACACAGATGCCGCTTCAGCAGCCGCACAATAGCATTAGCAGCCGCCGCAGCAGTAGTAGCAACGTCAGCAAGAACCCTTTGTCCCACCCGGGTACACGAGCCTTGCGGTATCCTATGCCATGCAGTACTTGGCGTAGTAACACACCGAGCGCCAATAACAGACGCTGACGTTAGTCCTAGGCCCCACTCTGAGTGCCCGTCGTAGGCCGAAGGACTTTGAAACCCCATCGGCGCCGCTTCAGGCTGGCGAGCAGTTCCGGAGCTGAGGTCTCAACTGCCGGATTGGGGCACAGGGCGAGGGCTTGTGGCCCTACTATATCCTCTCCTTTGACTCCACCCATGTCGACCAGGTATATGACGCCGGTCGCACTATACGTGCCCTCGTCCTTGTTGCCCTTCCGGCTGCTCGTCTCGCCCTCGAGCCCTTCCTTGACGACCTCACCACTTGTGCACTCCCTGACCTCGTAAAGGCGTGGCATGTCCATGAGGAAAGCGTTCAATGATTCCATGGTTTGCTTGTCATGAGACCGCCATGTTGCTCAAGATGTTTCAGCCTTTTCCATTACTCCATTTGCAGTCTAGGGTCCCCACCTTCCCCAAACATGTACATATGAGCCTTGATTGACATTCTACGGAGCTTGTCCACAGCTTGGTCGCACTCGTTCTGGGTGAAGGTTGTTGTCAACTTCCATGCAATGTTTTCCATCGCTTTGCAAGCCTTGACCTTCATGTACTCCTAGATGCCTTGGCTGTAGAATTTNTCAACTGCTCTTGGCAGCTCATGCTTGAGAGTAACAATTAGTCTGGAATCTCTGTTGTTAATGAGTGCAACTCTGTTGTGATGTTCTGTTAAGTATGCTGTTGCCAAGCACGAGCAGAACCACGTATAATTCTCCTTATCCTCCTGAAGGCATATCGCCCGCCCCATAAGCATGGCGTGGTTGGTTCTGTCCCAGTATTATGCGAAGAGTAAGTCTATCTTGAAGCTACGTTTAAGAAAGTTATGTCCATACACAACACTATGAACACACGCAATCATCTGTTACGGCTTACACCTGAGGCCACAAAAAGTACGACGGAGCGATTTATCATGGTCTTGCTGAGCGTATGCCACTTTGTTGGGATAAATTTTCTTCAATTGCATGCAACCAGCAAGAGAAAACAGAAAAAAGCACGTGAAATAAAGCAAAGGATGCTTATGAACAAAGAAAAACAAAGGAGAGAGGCTAAACACTCTTACTATTGCCATATATGCTTGGAAGAGCATCCACCACTACTTTGTCTCTTCCATGAGATTGACAAACGCTCTCTCCTTTGTACGGTACATTGCGTGGTACACCTGGCTCTCTTGCGTGCACGCTTCTACCATCTGTCTCAGTGCATTGGATGGAGTGCATGACTCATTTGCCACATTACACTCAATACCCTAATTATGCAATATTCTTGGATGTACATGGACAAACTTGTCATTGTGTATCTTAATGGCATAGTAATTTAGAGCCGCACAAAGAAGGAGCATGATCTACATCTATGAGAATTCCTTTACATTCCACAAATAAATAAACTCTACGGAAAAATCTCAAAGCACGACTTAAGTCACTGTTCCATCGAGTTTTGGGATCACATTTTTGGCGGTGGACGGGTCACCATGGACCCGAAGAAAGTGAAGGTGGTCATTGATTGGCTCATGCCCACAAACATTTGGAATGCCTAGGTACTTTTGGGGTTAGCAACCACTTCCATCGATTTGAAAAGAACTACATTCGCGTATCAGCACCTCTCTTTGATGTCACTCGTAAAACTACCACTTGGAGTTGGGGAGGTAGCACACTAGAAGCATTCAACTCTTTGCAAAACATTCAAACCTGGACTCCAGCCTTACAATAGACAAATCTAATGGTGGACTCCATCCTTGCCACTGACCTGTTTTATCAACCAGTCTGATCGCTCTCCTCCAAGACAACGATGATGGAGAACAACAGGTTGCGTATACATGGAGAAAGCTATATAGATCAAAGTTGAACTATGTGATGCATAAGAAAGAGATACTGGCATACTATATGTGTTCAAGACGTGGTGGTGTTATTTGGAACGCTGACGATTTGTGGTCTGCATTGACCACCACGGAGTGGAGAATCTCAATTCTCATCCTAGTTCGAGTTGTTGAAAAACTAGATAAATGGAGTTTCTTGAGACCAAATTCAATAATGACGCTCAGCACCGTCGTGGAAGAATAAATCCCACAAATGCTCTGATTCAATGACTGGATCTAATAGCCAAGATCGACAAGCTACTCGTTGAACGAGATCCGAATCTCATGGGGCTATTTGTGGAGGGGTACAAAGAGCTCGGCGGATGTGAAAAGCAAAATTCTCGTTCAACAAGCCCTACTCGTGACTTGATTCACTGTCCAGGTTATGGTGCCACCTAACCATGTGTTGCGGCAAGTCATATTGGAGGAGTGCTACAACACCGATGTAGGTGGAAACTTTTCCGAGAGTGAGATGTAAAAGAAACTGGCAAAGTACTACTGGTGGGACAAGTTCCCAAGAAACATCCCAAACGATTGCAAAACATGCAACATATATCAATGCCATAAGTGGAGACAAACCAAACGCCTGGGTTTGCTTCAACCACTGCCGGTACCCAAAGAACTATGGTCACATATCTGCATGGACTTTGTGATGGTTTTCTCATAACAAAGGAGTTCAATACAATACTCATGGTAGTCAACCATTTTTTGAAGATTTTGCACCTCATCCCATCAACAACCACGGTCACTATCAGGGAAGAGAACCATTATTCTTCAAATATGTTTCTCGCCTGCACGACGCTCCCTCCTCCATTAGCAGCAAAATGGAGACGATGTTTGGCTAATCTGGACAACACTGTTTTCTACCACCTCACCCACTTGGAATGACGTATGTGGCCTGCCACGTCCAGGATTAGAGCATGGTTGTGCAACTCTGAGAGGATAAACTTGCACTAAAGACTTAGTGCCAAATTGTGGAAAAAAGTGAGTAATGACTGAGTTAGTAGTACGAACAAAGCTTGGCATGACACCCTTTTAAACTCAACCTAGCCCTCACCTCTGTGATGCTTGTTACTCAGTCTACCAACCAATTAGGAAAATTCACCATTCTATGGCCTTTGAGATTTTCTAGGTGAGCTCTTCCAAAAGAACGACTTCCCGAAACGCGGGCGTCACTCGTTTTTCTTCACAAATCGATCATACGAGAACATGCATGTCATAAATGTAGTCGTGCAGCAAGAATCCCTTGGAAAATCCACAGAGCAAAGTTATCCTTGCATGATCCTTTTCAATCTCTATGCTACTTAGAACAACCACCCATGACAGCCGGTGACATGAATGATGGTAGCTGCTGCCAACGAAGCTGGCCGCGCATTACTACCAAGTGGGAGACTCCACCAGACAAGATGGCAGACACGTGTCTTCCAACGGTGTGGCCCCACCAGTGATCAGTGCCCACCGTCTTCAACATTCTCCGAGTATANTATTCGTGAGGTTAAATGACATACAACTGTCAATATCTGATGGCGAGAGTTACGTAGCATGTGGGATGGGACTTGCCGATTCAAAAGCAAAAGCTTGCCGATTCTCAAGCATCAATGAAGCTATCAGCTTGCAAGCATCAGACTGACGCATGATTTGACTTGAGTGATCAAGTCCTACTCAGCTTGGCGAACCTTGACCTGTGAGGAAAAGACTTTGTGAAGATTAAACCTATATGGCTCAGACGGTTTGCGACTGACGAGTCGAGGAAAATCGTTTTGCTACGTTCCACGGATGAGAGAGTGTAGGTATCCACCACGTATTCCACATGAGCAGACTCAAACTCTATCGTGATCCCATCAAGCATTTCTTTGGTAGAGACATGCCTCAGCCACCAATCGTGGAAGCAGACAAGAACATGCAGTATGTTGTCAATGATGTTCTTGGGCACCGCCGACAAGGAAAAATGTATAATTCATCTTGCGAAATGGTAGGGCTACAACATTTTGCACAAAAGCTGAGGTCCCTACGACCACCTCTACGATGTTGATCAAACAAACAACAACTATATTAGTGAGCATTGACCCCGGCACATTGTGACACACATGAGAATCTATAATCTGTGGGTGAAACTTTCTATCCCTACATTTTTGGCCCATTATGCGTCTAGAGTTTTACTTGTTAGTGTGTGTGGCTTCCACCCGTCACGAGCGACGGAAAGGAGAGCAGCGGTACAGGAGAGGAAGACAACATGATCCATGATGCGGAGACAGGAGGTACCACCGCGTTGGCACGTGGTGGACCACCCACTCGGAGCGGACCGACGGCTGCTCCAGCGTCCTGGATGTTGTCTCGGACCTTCTGTAGTTATTCTACAGCGTGTAGGATTTTATCGGTGGACTGGCCATGTGCCCGATTTGCATGATTGCATTGTGTGTGCACTGTTTAATGCCGGATGCATGCACGTGACCAGTCATAGCGTCCGGCCTAAGATCCTGCACGTTTAGGTTTAGACGGCGTAGCGTTCTGATTTGTCTGCGTAGAGTTACGATGAAAACAATGTTTTTGGGCCGGTTTTAGGATAGACCTTGCACTGTCGCGTGCGACACCCGTCGTGCGCTGTGGCAGGTATTTCTGCTGTGGACCTATAACTTCTTAACTCCCTCTGCATGCGTTTATCTATGGAAGCACATTTGACACTGTGCTTGTGTCATCTAGGCAAACCCTTGCCGTTTCGCGTCTGACCTATGTTGACACCGCGAACTGACTGAGCACTAACGCCTAGCCAGTGGCAAGCATGCTAGGAAGCTTTCTGGAATATTCTCATGGTATCAGAGCAAACGAGCCATAGCTCATTGTGGTGTGCAGCAGAGACATGATAGTAGCAGCTGTAGTGAGCGGCTGTAGCGGCAGCCACCCATAGCATAACAGAAGATCCTGGAGGGACCCACCACAACTTTGCAGTAGGAGAGCGGTGGAGGCAGCGGAAAGAACGGCGGCAGCTACAAGCAACAGCAGCCATAGCAGCAGTGGGAGCGATTATTGGCAACAGCCACGCCGAGCAATAGTAGTAGTACCAGGTGGCAGCAGCAGCCGTTTCTAGCTACACAAAAAATGAGGAATAGGAGGAGAAGCACCTTGATGCAATAGCTTGTAGTGACGGTTGCGAACAGTGGCAACACGTAGCGACGGTAGTAGCTTGCAACAGTGGTGGCATCAACAGCCGCGAGTAGCATTAGCATCACAAGAGTAGTGGCGAAGGCCAGTAGTAACAGTAGGAGATGTAGTAGCATCTGTGGCGGCTAGCAGTAGCAGTAGCAGCACTGTAGGAAAGCAACCACATCAGCGACTGGGGTAGTAGAAATAGCGAGAAGCAGGCGCAGTGGCAGTAGCTATAGCAACGGCGGCACCTGCGAGCAGCTATAGCGTGTCGTTGTAGCTACACACGCGCACAGCAGCAGTAGCAACACGCACAGCAAATGTACATACAACGACAGCACGAAGCTGCCTCGTAGCTTTGCACTACAAGCCAACTTGCCCGCAGGACGAGCTTGACAAGCTCGCTCAAACCGAGGATCAAGCCAGACACAAAAAAAAGGGGACAAGGGGTTTCCTTGAGTGCGACAATCGAGAAAGACCCCGAGGAGTGGTACCCCACAAAGACCAAGCATTCGGTGAATCAAAACAAAAGGAGGGGTGCCTCCTATTCCCTTTTTTGGGGAAAGGGAGTTTTTGTTCTTATTTTTTATTGTTTTTCCTTTTTGTGTGGCTTTAGGCCAGAACCGTCGGCTGACAATGGGATCCGCTATAGCAGCAGCCGTCGCGAGAGTCGCAGCNCACGGGGATCGAGTATGCAGGACTATCACCCACGTTAAGCTCTTGACATGAGCTACACAGTGTGGCCGTGGGTATTGCCACCGCCGTGGTCTACGCCTGAGCCAGTCGTGGCAGCTGCCACAGGCATAGAGCTCGATGCAACCGTGGCACGCGCCCCACTTGTCTTCAGGGTTCTCGTGCTACTACTATCGAGATAGGTAGCATGGCTGGCGCTAGTGCCGACAGCGCCCTCCTAAGCGACATCCCCCTTGGGTACGATCCTCCCCACCTCCTCCTTGGGTGGATACATCACCAGGTGACGCCACACTGCTTCTGCATGGAGATATGGCCGTCCTACACATGGAGGTCTAGAACCTCCAAGGCATGGTCCAATAGCTCCTTGACCACGTGACTTCCGAGCGAGCTGCCACCCTGCTGCTGATGTCACCTCCCATTTCATCTCCATTCTCCTCCTGATCCTGTATCCCTTCTTCCGACGATGCTAGTATACCAGATCTCTCGTCTACATCCGTTGCCCTCCTCTCTGTTTCGGAGGCTATCGGCATCATACTAACGGACATACCCTCAGCCCCTGGGCATACCACTCGTACTTGCACTCGTCGTGCATGGTGGCGAGCTGCTCGTCTTGCACGTCGCGCGCAGGAAGCACCACCACATGTGGCTGCGGGAGGAGCCACCGATGACGAGACCCCCTCGTCCCCTGTCCTCGGCTTGGTCTACCAAGTCCTCACAGCTCCAACCAAGGTGTCAATCATGGGGGGGTGGTTTGCCCGCTGACGATGGCGGTGGAGCTCCGCATTGGTGAGGCGACTGTTGTGGAGCGCAGGATGGTTGAGGCGGATGACACCACATAAAAGGCTCAGTTAGTGTAGAGTTCGACAGGGGGAGATGTTTGCCCCAATGGAAACTCTTTGCATGAGGAGGGTTGGTCCGATGCTGAGTCAGAGCCGTTGATGGAGATGGTGATCGTTGATGCCTTTGCGGATGAAGTATCGACGGCCAATGCAGGAGCTACGCCTGACAATGTGCGCACTTTTGCATTGGCTGGTGTATAGACAACTGCCATGGTGCCAGGAGCAGCAGTAGGAGGAGCACGTGATACAGATGTTGATGCTCCACCCACATCAGACATTGAGGTGGTTCTAGAAGATAGTGCTGGACAGCAGGAGCAAGTGATCGATCTCCAAGACAAGGTAGACTTCCTCTATGAGGACCACTCATCTTCAGGTAGGTGAGTTGTCTCTACTGGATGCACGACTAGGACAGGTGGACCTCTAGTAGCAGGTGGATGATGGGTTGTGCACTTGGAGTCGCAAGGAGCACCACGCCACTGGTCGCACCTTCAATGACCGCGACAACGCCGCGGATGCAAATGTACCTACACATGCCAACGGCTGGCCAACAACTGGCGACCGGGCCACAGGTATGTCACGAGCATCAGGTGCCATCGCATGAGCCCTTCCTACATCCCAAGACGATTTACGTGGCGACTCATTGTCTTGCGCCCACGCCCTGCCAGCAGCTCGTGGCCAGGCGGCACTTGAGTTGACGACTGACGTACAAAACGTTGACTTCAGCAACGAGCAGGCGTAGCTCCACTCCTTCCTACGGGTTGAGACCGCAAGGCTGCAGGAGGCTGTGGCTCATGCCGACTCGCACACGATCGAGGTCCACCGCCAGTGTGCAGGGGATATGCGGATGCTTGGCCAGGGGCCAAGCATCAGCATCTGTATCATTTGCTCCTCCTGCTGCTACTACTGGGACCATGGCAACTGTCTCTACACCAGCTAATGCAGAAGCGTGCACATTGTCAGGAACAGCTCCTGCATCGGTCATCGACAGTGTGCAGGGGTATGTGGCCATGGGGGAGCGGTGCTCCCTCCTTAGGGATTGTGTTGGGAGCAGCCATCAGGTTTGCTCGTGCCGTGAGCCTCTGTAACAGAGAGGGAGTGTTGGTGTGTGGGCACTGGCGTGACACCATTCTCAGGACAACGAGGTTACTTTGGGTGTGGAACGATGCTTTGGTCAAGGTTTTGCTGGTCCAAACCCGCGCATCTAGTGAGTTCTATCGGTGTGACGTGGAGACCCATAGCCTCCATGTGTTATGTATGATCCATGCATGGTGTGGTCGAGACCCGAACGCCAAGAGTCATTTTCCGGGGTCAAGAGGAGACCTTGTTTCTCTGCCTCTCTTGCATGATGTTTGGCACGAAGGTGTGCGATTGAATTCTTGCATGGTCGAGACCCACGCACTTGCTGGGATGCACCATTGTCTGAAGGAGACCCTGTGTTGTGGTATGCTTGATCGATGCTCCCTATGATTGGTTGCCCGAGCCATCCTTCCTTGCCTTCGCTCAGACATCGTTATGGTGACAGTTGTGTCATCCAGGGGGAGTGTTGGTGTGTGTGGCTTCCACTCGTCACGAGCAACAACTAGGAGAGTAGCAATATAGGAGAGCGCGGCGACATGATCCCTGCTGCGGACTCAGGAGGCATCGCCGCGTCGGCTGGTGGTGGACCACCCACTCGGAGATGACCGACGACCGCCCCAACGTCCTGGATATTGTCTTGGACCTTCTACAATTTTTATGTAGCCTGTAGGATTTCATTGGTGGACTGGCCATGGGCGCAATTTGCATGTTTTGTATTATGTGTCCGCCGTTCGATGCCGGATGCATGCACGTGACCAGTCATAGCGTCCGGCCTAATATCCTACACGTTTAGGTTCAGACGGCGTAGCGTTTTGATTTGTCTACGCGGAGTTACGGCCAAAACAATGATTTTGGGCCGGATTTAGGACAGACCTTGCATTGCCACATGCGACATCCGCCGTGCGCCACGGCAGGTATTTATGCTGTGGATGTGTCATTTGTTAACTCCCTCCGTATGTGTTTATTTATGGAAGCACATTTGGCACTGTGTTTGTGTCATCTAGCTAAACCCTTGCCGTTTCGCGTACGACCTGTATTGACACCGCGAGCTGCATGAGCGCTGACGCCCAGCCAGTCGCAAAGGTGTTAGGAAGGTTTCTCAAATATTCTCATTACAAGGCCTCACCGTGGGCGTTTTGGCAAGCTGTCTTTACCCCTTGCAATCCTTTTTTGGAAGATTCCAACAGGTTCCGCCACTTTTTTCCCTTGGTTTTGGTTTTTATGATGGTTTAGGCATAAAATAGCTCCCGCTGGGCTCCCTTCAATTGGAAATAGTTTTAGGGCATGCAGGTCCATGCGAAAACGAACATGAGCTCTATGTGTGAGTGCGATACAAGACGACAAGAATTTGGCTAAGTCTGGAACGCTGAATACAAAGAACAAGGAGATTTTACAAATGAGCCCCTAGCGGGCTTACATAGGGACGCCGGCAGCTAACCACACCGGGCCCGTCACCCCTGCTGAACCCAAATGAGTCAAGAGGGAGAACACACTACATACACCACGAGAGTAACAAAGGTGGTCTCCTCGAGGCACCGGAAAAGCTCTCCGAGTGCCCGGGTCTCGACCACCGAGAAAACATGAGCAGTGCCAAAAATCTCGGAATCAACGTCCAGACATCACAGATGGCTTTCCGAACATCGGAAGCTCCACAATAGCCATCGGGTCTCCTCGTCGCACCAGTACAGTCGACCGGGTGCGCGGGTCTCAACCCACCGAGAAAACTCTCCTACCTCCTGACAAGCCCACATGGCTGTCGGAACGCATCGACTGCGTCTCCCCGGCGCTCTCGTAGGTGCTGGAGAAGTCTCGGTGCAGTCCGGAGCCCTGTCATGTCGTCACGCCCTCCTCTGCCATAGACTCCGAATGTGGGTATAGCGGTAAACTAGCAGTGTCGGTCGTGACGGGTGGAAGCCACACAAACCAACACTCCCCATGGCTGACATAGCCGTCCACGCCAGAACGAATGAACGAAGGCATCGAACAACGTATGCCAAACCACAATATGCACCAGGCAATCATACATACACACCTCTGCTACTCACCTAAGGTCTCCCTAGAAACTGGCACATGCTGCCAAGTGTCTGGGTCTCGACCATGAGAGGAGGGATGCACACATGCACAAACCAGTGTAATAACCATCACACACATGTCAGGCAGCAAGATGGTCTCCTCGTGACACTGGCGGTACCAGGGCCCAGGTCTCGACCGCTACGAGCAATCCAACACAATAGTATCATCATCCAAACATAGGATCATGGGAGGATCTCCTCGTAACACGGGTGCAACGCACCACGTGTCCGGGTCTCGACCAACAGCTCGCATGCAGATGCCACACACAGTATAGCCACACACCAAGACACACGATCACATGGTCTCCTCGTGACACTGGTACAACGCACGAAGTGTCCGGGTCTCGAGCAACAGGGCGCTACCATGTACATGCAGCTGTGCAGACACATAGCATGAGCCACATGCGGGATACTGTAGATGCTCACAACAGAGCATGGACCTCGCCATGCATCTCCCATGACGTCGCGTCAGGTCGAGGTCCACACAACACTCCCCTTGGGCAGATGAACCTGCGAGTCGACTCCCTCCCTCGAAGACGAAGTGGTGTCTCCGGCTACGACTCCTCACGTGAATCTGCATCACTTGGGGTATACCAGTCCTTGCGTGACTGCCAAGGGTCCCCACTCACAGTCTCTCCTGCCTCCGCACTGCCGCGATGCGTCTGTGTGTGCCGGAGGAACAGGAATGGGCGAGCAGCACGCGTGCGTGGATGAAGTGGCGGAGCTGGCCTCCGATACGGGATGGCACACCTTGAGACACAAGGGTGTACTGCCAGAAGAGGAGAGCTGGAGCGATGAACCGGATCACCACTCGTGGATGAAGATGAAGATGGGGCAGGTGAGTCGGGTGGATGAAGGTGCGTGACGGCAACAGAAGAAGAAGGAGGAGCGATGATGGGGTTGACAGGAGCAAGGATGGCGGAAGCCGCAGGCACGCTCACCTCTCCTATGACAGTGTCTCCAACGGACGTCATACTCGGAGCTCGTACAAGATCCTCCCCAGGTATAGGTGTGCCAGATGCTGCTAGCAGAAGGCTCCTGCCGGTAACAGTGATGCTGCCCTCCTCTGAGAATCGCTCACGCGCTGCCATCATCTCCCACTGTAGCATGACTACACGCTCCTGCAGATCAGCATAATCTGCCTCGGACATGTCGAAGTAGCCTATGTCGACCTGGTGTAGAATAAACTCTGCCTCACTGGATGCTGTACATGCAGACTGCACAACTCGTGAGTGTAGCGCCATCTGCATCTCTAGTGCTGAAGATGATGGAACTGGTGCTTTTGTATCCTCCTGGGGGTCAACCAAGCTCGCAATGTGCTGAGACATTGGAACATCGGATGCAGCTGCAGGTGTCGCATCCACATCACAGCTCGTGTCTGTCATGCGAGGAATGATCTGTCGCATGCCGAGAGAGAAGGAGGAGGATTCGTCAGAGTCCGTAGAGCATGTAGAATCGTCATCCGTGCAGGTACTGCCGTTCTCGNTTGGAACATCGGATGCAGCTGCAGGTGTCGCATCCACATCACAGCTCGTGTCTGTCATGCGAGGAATGATCTGTCGCATGCCGAGAGAGAAGGAGAAGGATTCGTCAGAGTCCGTAGAGCATGTAGAATCGTCATCCGTGCAGGTACTGCCGTTCTCGGCGTCGATGTCATCGATAGGGTCACCAATAGGTGAAACCGAGGGGGCAAAACTCAGCTCCTGCTGACGATGTGACTCCATCTGCATGTATGGATCTGCTCCGGTATCCTCGACTATCGCCGTAATGGACACAGGTGTACAGGGTTTCCGGCTCAGCAATGTCCGTCAAGACGACCAACAAGCGTAGCTGGCGCTCTCGTACTGTCTCGCCGGGAAGGCTAGTCGCTACCACCTGCTCAATAATGGAGTGAAGACCATCATCTAACTCCGTCATGTGTGTCGGTGCTCCATCCTGTGCACGGGACGTAGACTCAGGGAACATGGGTGACTCATGACGCTGAGCCTGGTGCTCAGGTAGCGCAGATGACCCAGTGAAACCTGCTGATTCTACTGTAGCACGTGTCCCAATGACACCTCTCAGAACTGCTGTTCTCAAGAATGCCTCAACCTCCAAAAGACCAACCGGCCAAATCTGCTCATGCACTGTGACTGCGGTCGTACTGGTGTGAATCTCGTGCGCCAACGCCCCCAAAGATCCGTGTGGGGTATCGCGATCCGCGCGGGACTCCTGTGCCACCGCCAGGCCGCTACCGGTCGGAGTCGCAAGTGGCGCTGCCAAGGCACGCAGGACCTGCACTCCTCCTGATGCAACCTGCTGTTGTGGGATGCCCGAGTGCTGCCCCAGCGTAGATGTTGACCTCAATGACATGCACGTCCCAAGCACCCCAACATCCGCCGGACTGGTGTGAGTCTCCTGCACACTCTCCCCCAAAAGTATCGTAGATGCATCTCAATCCGTACGAGACTCTTGTGCCACCCCTGGGCATCTACCGGTCTGAGCCGCGAGCGGCACCGTCCAAGGATGCCGTGCCTGCGCTCCTCCTCATGTCCTTTGCTGCCGTGGAAGATCTGAATCCAACCTGGATGATGAAAGGCAAATCTCCGCCATGAACGCCATGTCGGGGTCAGACTCCACGCCATGTGCTGTCACCGTATCATCTGAGTCTACCTAAGTTGACGCTCAAGCAGCACGGCCCGGCGCGAGTGCGGATCCTTACGCTACTGTCACATCACACAATGCGCGGTGACCACAGTCCCCCTCGACAGGTAGAGCAACGGAGGCCGAGGAGGTGGAGGATGTATCAACACCGGCGCAAGCACGCCGTGCGGAGCGCTAACGCCGACGTCGCAGAGTCACTCGACTGGAACAACTGCATGAAGGCATGTCATCGCGAGATGGCGTCGTGGTCGCAGAGTGAAGGATGGATAGGATGGTGGGAGCCTGGGACTCGCTGGCAGGTGGAGCTGAAGGTACACCATCCGATGAGGAAGGAGGAGATGATGAAGGAGATGTGATCGAAGAGGCCGTGGACAATCGAGTAGCAGAAGCACGCTCAGTGACGACGAGGTCACAAAGCCGCTGCACCGTCTGCTGGAGGCCGTGGATCTCGGCGAATATGCTCGCCAGAGGTCCAGCTAGGGGATCTACCAACGCCGGGAGATCCGTATGCTGTGGAGGACGCAGGCTCGAAAGAGGCTGTAGCCAAGGTGGATGCCAGCCGGGAGGGCGCGTCCAACAGCGACGCCAACCATGACGTCCATCACCACAGTAGTAACAGGCGAACGCGCAAGGCGCCTGCTCAGATGTCCGCGCACTCATCTCGTGCACTGGACGATGGATAGGTACCAAGGGCACCTACTCCCGGTGGTGAACACCAAGCCACGGGAGAGAATGGGGCCAGTAGTGACTGTCACTGCTGGAGGTCATGGCGTCTGGGTTAGCAAACGTGACCAGACGGGAAGAGCTGCACTACCACAGCACGCCCGGAGACTACAGTCCTACTAACTGCGGCCACTAAAGCTGCTGCCACTAATGGAGCGAAGAATGCTCCAAGACAAGAAGGGGTGGCGGCTCCAGGTGTGGCTACTGCTCCAAGCGGTAGACGACCCAGCCCTCAGAGCTGGTAAGACTCGAATCTGCCGTCGATCCTACGGGGTGAAGTGCGCGCACCAATCCACGGGCCCCAGGAAGACGCCGGTCTACGACGCGTCTCGAAGCGGAGATCGCTGTTGACGACAGTCCGCTGTCGGCTTTGAAGACGAAAGAGCAAGCTCTCGCGCAATCGCCGCACTAAGTAGTCGTCGACACTCCACCGCCTGATGCTGCTACTGCGGCTATGAAGTTGCTGCTGTTGCGGCGGTGGTAGTTGGAAGATGACCCCTCTTTTTTTGTCGTTATTCTCTTGTCCTCAGGCCCCCCTTTCTGTTTTTCTTTCCCTTTGCCCTCACCCTCCACCCCCTTTTTTTGCAGTTTTCCCCTCTGCTCGCCTTATGCCCTCGCCTTTCTCTTTTTTTTTTCCTTTTTTTTTGTCACTCGCCTCAGGCGTACCCTTTTTCGTATTTTTTTGTTACTCGCCCCCCCCCTTTTTCTCGATTGCCCGAAGGTGGACGAACGGAGAAAGTAAGGAAAAGGGGGGGTGTCCGGCTAGTCCGGCGCTCCCTCCCGTGCATGCTCGCTCGCTTGCTCGCTGAGCGAGTGGGTGTGGGGGGTGAGGAGGGAACGAGGGGGGGGGGTCCTGTCCGCCCCTCTGACCTGGCCCCTCCGTCGGTCGGCCAACGGGGCCGACGGGGCCGAGGGGGCCCACGGGGCCGACGGGCCAAGGGGACCCACGGGGCCGACGGGCCCCCTCCGAAAGGCCCCTCGGAGGAGCTCGGCGGGGCCCTCTGGGGGCCCCGTTGAGAAGGGGAAGAAAAGAGGGGGGAGGGGGGGGTGCGAACAGGGCCGACAGGCCCCCTAAGAGGGCCCACCCCTCAGAGGAGGGCTGTGAGGCCCTCCTCATAGCGGCAGCAGTAGTTGCAACGGCAGGTACAGCTGCTGCGGTTGCTGTTGCTACTGCTGCTTCTGCTGCTACTGCTGTTTCATGCTACTTCTGCTGCTGCTGTTGC
Organism: Penium margaritaceum; assembly: GCA_023375785.1. Lineage (NCBI taxonomy): Eukaryota > Viridiplantae > Streptophyta > Zygnematophyceae > Desmidiales > Peniaceae > Penium > Penium margaritaceum. The sequence goes on along the minus strand of SZWC01005675.1, from coordinate 20,536 downwards.
TGCTCTGCACAGCAGCTGCTGCTGCTGCTGCTCTGCGCAGCAGCTGCTACTGCTGCTTGCTACTGCCGCCGCGGCTGTTGCTGCTGCACGCTGCTTCTGCTGCCGCCGCAGCTGCAGTAGCTGCTACTGTTGCTACTATATGATGCTGCTGCTGCTTTGCGTAACAGCTGCTACTGCTGCTTGCTGCTGGCGCCATGGCTGCTGCTGCTGCACGCTGCTGCTACTGCCGTCGCTGCTGCACGCTGCTGCTGCTGCCGCCGCTGCTACAGTAGCTGCTACTACTATTGCTATATGCTGCTGCTGCTGACGCTGCTGCTACAGCTGCTTTCGCCGCTGCTGCTATTGCTGCTGCTGCTGCTGCTACTCCTGCTGCTACTACTCCACTCTGCTGCGGCTGCTGCCGACGCTGCTGCCGCCGCTGCTGTAGTGGCTGCTGGTGCTCTTGCTTTTGCTGTTGCCGCCGCAATCGCTATTGACCATTTTCGCGGCTCACCGCCCCTGTGGCGTTGACTTGCAGTCGTTTCGCGCTCCCTCAGGCTGCTGCTGGCGTGGCGCCACGTGGCGCGTTCTCTTCGCGTTTCGCCCAGTGCTGCTGCTTCTGCTGCTCACACGCCCCCCTGTGCTGTGATATCAAATTGGAAATAATTTAGGGCATGCAGGCCCATGCAAAAACGAACATGGGCTCTGTGCGTGAGTGTGATGCAAGACGGCAAGAATTTGGCTAAGATTGGAATGCTGAACATAAAGAACAAGGAGAGTTTACAAATGAGCCCTTAACGGGCTTATATAGGGGCGTCGGCAGCTAACCGCACCGGGCCCCGCCACCCCTGCTGAACCCAAATGAGTCAACAGGGAGAACACACTGCATACACCACGAGAGTAACAAAGGTGGTCTCCTTGAGGCACCGGAACAGCTCTCCGGGTGCCCGGGTCTCGACCACCGAGAAAACATGAGCAGTGCCAAAAAATCTCGGAATCAACGTCCAGACATCACAGACGGCTTTCCGAACATCGGAAGCCCCGCAATAGCCATCGGGTCTCCTCGTCGCACCANTACAGTCAACCGGGTGCGCGGGTCTCAACCCACCGAGAAAACTCTCTTAGCTCCTGAGAAGCCCACATGGCTGTCGGAACGCATCGTCCGCATCTCCCCGGCGCTTTCGTAGGTGGTGGAGAAGTCTCGGTGCAGTCCGGAGGCCCGTCATGTCGTCACGCCCTCCTCTGCCATATACCCCAAATATGGGTATATCGGTAAACTAGCAGTGTCGGTCGTGACGGGTGGAAGCCACACAAACCAACGCCTTCATGAAGCTTCTACTTTGGTGGATGTTTGATACGCTCTGCTTGGCTCCGATTAGGCGGCTGCATGTTAAGTGCCTGAGATTCCGTTTAGGATGGGTTTGCCTTGGTGACGTCCCACCACCTTTCAAAAATTTGAATAGGATTGATGAGAAATGTATTGATATTCCCGTTTTTTTTGGTTGACTTCTTTATTCTCGTAGACTTCTATAATGACGCGCGTGGAAATTCTCAAAACCCCACGAATTCTTAGCAGAGTTTCGCGAAGCAACCACTCAAGAGAATACATTGCACATGTTGATTATGTATAGGGACGGAGACCCCGAGGAGGCCTCATTTGTGTTATTGCTTGCATGCACTCGACAATTCACTTGACATTGGTCATCGAACTACACTTACTCATCAAAGGAGATGATCTTATTTCCTCGATACCTCAAATAGCATAACTTTCTTTGGCTTCTACCTATGAATCATGCACGTTGAGATTTGGAAAAAAAATGGTGATAACATTTCAACTCTTCCCAGAATGGATGTAAGAGGGTGTATTTCTCGGGATCGAGGCAGGCTGGAACGAGATTGCACGAACGAAAGGGTGCTAAAAGTCTAGTCGTGAAACCGTTCTTCCTAGAAGTTTTTCAAAATGAAACTGCTGGTGGCCGTCAACTGAACAGCTGTGGTTCCGAGCTGCAAGGTGTCAAAGCCCATGAGGGCAGGAGCATGCACGGAACAGCAGCCGAACGAAATCCGACCTCGAGCTTTCCTTGTCATTATCCTTGGAATGAAAGACGTCATAATTTGTCGGCATCTGCCGAAGTCACGTTTTGACATCGGCGGCAGGAGAAGGCGGGCCATCGAGGTTTGTGCTACAGAAGGGATGACTTCGTCGTGACGAAGGCTACCGAGCAGTTGGCGACGCCTTTTTGGCGAGAGTCGTCAAAACCGACGACATGAAAATTTCCTTGAGAGGGATAGATGATGTTCGCCAGTTCAAGGGCAGGCTGGCTGGCGACAGCTAAGGCCTTTCGCGTACTCGCCTTCGCAGGTGCTTCAGAAGAGACAACGCCTCAGCGTGGACGGCGAGTAGAGAGACGATTGCAGGATCTTCTCGCCTAGCTGGAGTCTCTATCATGTTTGGGTACTATTCATTCAATAATCACTTTCTGTTCAAGAAGACGTGCGGCCCGNCCCCAGCCATCCTCATTCTTGAAAATTGGGGGGTGAACCCTCTAGGCAATAGCTTTGTTCTTACCCTCAAAGAGGAGAAACGCGAGACCCCGCGACTTTCTGATACGAAAATTCGATTCTTTCAAGATAGACAGATGAGGTTCTCTCAAATCTAGGATAAGTTATTTCCAGGGATTTGCGGGGGCATTCTCCGGTGCTTCGGTTGTACAGGTGCCGTCCAAGTAATGAATGTGCAGGACAATGAGGGAAACAGCCTTTACCTGCAGAACGACTTACGCGCGTTGCAATAGAAACCACCTCCCTCGTCCTTCGTATAAACTGAAAAAGTTTTTGAACGCTCGTGGCGAGTACAGGAGCATGCACTCAAACCGACTCGAGTTCTGTGATGACGCCAAGCGCACCACTGGCCTGCTCCCACGAATGCTCCCTTGTAATCGTTATGATTGCTCGGCTATAATGACGCTATGAATTGTCGGACGGGTTCCCTTTCCGCCGATTGATGTCGGATAGCACCTTCGTCCACCTTTCTGCAGAAACACCGGAAGGCGTTGGATTGTGACGATTAGCAGCAGCAGCAGGAGCAGCAGCAGCAACAGCAGCAACAGCAGCAGCAACAGCAGCATCATCAGCAGGACCAGTAGCAGCAGCAGCAACAGCAGTAGCAGCACCACCAGCAGCAGCGGCGGCAGGAGCAGCAGCGGCAACAGCTCCAGGATCACCATCATCATCATCATCATCATCATCATCATCATCATCATCATCATCATCATCATCATCATCATCATCATCATCATCATCATCATCATCATCATCATCATCATCATCATCATCATCG
>SZWC01005674.1:115647-141696 GCA_023375785.1 Penium margaritaceum | reverse complement strand
GTGTGTGTGTGTGTGAACGAAGAATTCAAGAGGTCACTTGCGTCTGTAACTGACAAACCAACAGATGTGTGTGTGTGCGTAGAGTCAAAAGGTCACTTGCGTTTGTCACGACCATAACCAACACTCCCCCATGACCCACAGATGAAACGTTGAAACACACATAAAACGAGGAGTACGTCACAGGACAACGAGACACAAAGGACTCATGTCAACCTGGTGCACCATGAGAGCGCAGCAGTCCAACAGCATGAACAACCGCCTTGAACATTCAACTGCTGAGAGCTTTGGAAAGAAAATCTGTACGCTCTTGACGAGTGTCGACGTAGACAACCTGAACGTCTCCAGCAGCAATACGCTCTTGTACAAAGTGATGCTCAATATTGATGTGCTTTGTGCGAAAATGATGCATGCCATCGTGCTCGGCGATTGCCTTTGCACTACACTTTTCACAGCGCAAAGTGATGCAGCCAATGGGAACACACAACTATTGCAGTAGGCGGGACAGCCACACACTCTCACATGTACCTGCGCCAAGCGCCACGTGCTCTGCCTCACTAGACCTTCGAGAAATACATCCTTGTTTTCCACTCTTCCAAGAGACTGTAGTCCCACTGACACGAAAGATGTAGTTAGTGCGGCTACGAGCCTCCATGTCATGAGCCCAGTCAGTGTTTGTGTATCTGTTTGCCACCACATAGGGCTGAGCACAGTATTACAGTCTCGCGCGTGCAGTGGACAGTGAGTTGCAGACAACACGTAGTGCAACCTCAAGATGTTTCTAGCGAGGCTGTTGGGAGAACTGGGCAAGAAAGTTGATCAAGAAGGCCACGTCCGCCCGAGTGGGGGGAGTTAGGTACATGAGGGAGCAAACCACACTGAGGTTGTCGTTGACATCGACAATCTCCCCTAGTTGCTCTGAATCAAGTGACTTCAACCTGTGCTGACCAGCTGGAGTCATCGGTGTGGATGCGATGGGGAAGTCAGCGAGTAGGGAGGCTAAGCGTTCCCCCAGTGTGCAGATGTATGCGGCCTGGTGTACGTGCAGAGTGCGACGCTGGTGGTCACGCTCAAGCTCCACTCCCAGAAACACCTGTGCAAGACCTCGGTCCTTCATCTTGTATGGAGACTGTAGCAACTTCTTCAAGGACTGGACAGCTGCGGGGCTGGGGGAGGCAATGAGCACATCATCGACGTTGACAAGGATGGCCACAAGTGGCTCTAAGGGAGCACTCAAGAAGAGTACAGGGTCAAGCGTGCTGTGACGGTAACCTCCTCGCTCAAGAGTGGAGGAGATATCCATGTTCCAACAACGCGGTGATTGCTTGAGCCCATAGAGGGCCTTGCGTAGTCGCCAGACCTTGTTTGTGCCATCGGTAATGTCCGGTGGCTGGACCATGTAGATTTCCTCATCGAGCTTCCCATGCAAGAAGGCATTATTGATGTCCATCTGCTCCAGTTCCTAGTCGTCTTGGGCCACAAGGCTCAACAGTGCTCGGGCAGTGGTGTATCTTTCGACCGGTGCGAATGTCTTATCAAAGTCAATCCCTGGGATCTGGGAAAAACCCTTAGGCGTGAGGCGAGCTTTGTACCGGTCGACTTTTCCATCCAGCTTCAACTTACACCGAAGTACACACCGAGCAGAGACTGCCTTGCGGCCTGTAGGGAGGTCCACGAGCTCAAAGACGCCATGCTCCTGGAGAGCTGTGAGCTCCTCCTGTATTGCCTTCTCCCTAAGATGAGCATCAGCTACCTCACAAGCTTGCCGGACAGTGGTAGGCTCCGGAGGTAGAGTGGGAAGGCTGGAGGCCGTGAAACATGCCGCAACATAACCAGCGACAAAGGACTCAAGAGCCCTCTGGAACTCATGGGCTACGAGAGCGTAGCTGACTGCCAAGTTGGGATGCACAACGATCACAAACAGGCCAAGTGCATCAAGGCCAGTGGGGCGAACTGAGGGCCCAACAGTGGAGGAGGAAGCACTAGAGCAAGTGACCCGCTGTGAGGACTGAGAGGCTTTGGACAGGCCAGCAGAAACCGACTCAGTAGGCATCACAGAGGAGCAGGAGCGCCCACAAAAGGACTGAGAGGATTGAGACGACTGAAAAGCATGCAGTTTCCCCCCACAGGTGTAAGGCTCAGGACAAGAAGTCAGGACTTCGGGTACTTTGCCTCCAATGGCATCAACCATTGGAGAGGACAGCCATGCCGACTCAAGGGATGAGTTGGGAGTAGGATGCACGGGGGACTGAGTGTGAGTGGGTGCCAGGTCTGAGGACTCGGGACTACCAGAGGACGGCTGGGACGACACAGAATCTGAGGAGGGTTGTGATGCAGCAATCTCATAAGAGGTATGAGAGGTCGAGGACTCCGAGGAGGATTCCTTGTCCTCACTGTCCTCATGAGGGAAAGCAGGGGATGTTGTGTGAGTAGGAGAGGATGACGCCTGGAGATTGGAGGCTGGAACAGACATACCCCCCCCCTCAAGCCGACGGAGAGAGGAGAGAGAGGAGGGAGGAGGGACATGGGACAGGTCACGAAGAAAGACATCCTCAAAGAAGAGGGTGTCACGAGACTCAATGACACGAGAGCGGTTAGAATCCCAGAAGCGCCATGCCTTGGACATAGCCGAGACACCAAGGAAGGTGCAAAGACGAGCGCGAGGGCTGAGTTTGCCATCGCGAAAGTCATTAGGTAGCTAGACGGCAGCGACGCAACCTTAGACACGGGCGAGACGGAGGTGAGCACGACGGTCATACCAGCGCTCGAAGGGAGTGACGTGACAAGGAAGGGGACCGTGGGGAACACGGTTCCACACCCAGGTCATGTAAGACATGGCTTCGAAGGAAAAAACCTGGGAGAAAGAAGACTCACTGAGGAGAGTACGGACACCGTCAGCAAGTGTACAGTTCCAGTGTTCAGAGACGCCATTCTCTTGGGGTGTGTAGGGAGCTGAAGGTTCCATACACACCCCGCGAGAAGTCAAGAAGCGGGCAGTGGGGCCCATGAACTCCCCACCATGGTCACAGCGAAAGACTTTCAGACGGCGACCGCAGGCGAGTTCGGTCTGAGGCAGCCATGACTCGACAGTGGGACAGACGTCACTATTCTGCTGAAGGGCAAAGACCCGGCGCATGCAAGAAAAGTCATCAGTAAGGTAGAGGACATAGCAGCCAATCCCCCGAGGGCATCATGAGCAAGGGGTCCCATGACGTCCACATGCAAGAGGTCAAGGGGATGAGACGTGCGGGATTCAGACGTGGAAAACGGAGACCGATGCATTTTCCCCTGAGCACAGTCAAGACACTCGGAAAGATAAGGGGCGGAGAACATGTCGGCTGGAGACCATGATTGGGCTTGTCTCGAAGCAAACTGTGAACATCAGCAGTGTGAATGTGACAGAGACGGCGATGAAGCAGCTGTGCGTGTGCCAGGGAGAGAGAGTGTGCCACATGAAAAAGTACGGTGGAAGCAGGATGTGGGATAAAGGAGGGCACAAGGTACAAGCGATCACAACGGGTCCCACGCAATAGGACACGGCCAGTGGTGCAATACAACACAGAGGCAATGCCGTGGCTGGAAGAGAAATCAATGCCGTGGTAGTCGAGAGCCGTAACAGACAGCAGACTCAGCTCAAGAGCAGGGACGTATAGAACATCTAGAAAAAAGAGTTACCCCTTAGGGCCAGCAAAGGGGACAACCCCAACACCCTAGATGGGTAGGAGCTGGCCAGCGCCAGTGCGGACAAAGCGAACAGGGCCAATAGGATCTTGGGAGACTAACGAGGAATGACAATATGTCATGTGGTGGGTGGCTCCTGAATCAAGGATCCAGAAGCCACCTGACACACGGACAGACACAAGATCATGACTCACAGTGGCAACGGCGGAACGAAGAGGAAGGTACTGGCCACAGGCAGCAAGGCAATGAGGGAGGCTGTAGGACTGCCACTCCTCAATCCACGGGACATCAAATGGGGAACAACCCTGAACATGACCCGAGGACGGACAGCAAATAGACACATCCACAGCACACACAAGAGCCCCCTCATCCAAACGCACACTCTCACCACCGTGATCACATAAGTGTCTCTGGTGGACGGCATGAGAGAGGGCAGAGTCCAGTTGGCGGTCATCCTCAAATGAGCCAGAGATGATGACGCCAGAGGAGGGGCACTGGGAGGTGTAGGTAGACGATGCCCACGGTGGAGGAGAGTAGATCCCATAGGGAGGCCCAAAGTAGACAGGGCCGCCAAACCCAAGAGGCTAACCCCACGACAAGGATGGAGGCGATGATGTCAAGGCGGTGCTGTAGGTAGCGGCTGTCAGAGAGGAGGATGAGGGACAACCGGTGAGAGCAGTGGAGGTGGAGGAGCGAGAGGAACCACCACCAGTCCCTGTCGAGCATGTCCAATGCGCACGCATGGCTGATGCAAGGTGGGCATCATCTGGAGGCGCTGGGCACTTGGGCGCCGCATGACCAGTGGCACCGCAGTTCCAGCATGTGACAGTGCTGGAGGAGGAAGATGAAGACACGGTACTGTCAAAACCGCGACCCCTGCCACCCCTCCTTGGGACACCGCCACTAGGGGCAACCCCCCGGCCTTTGCCTTTCCCATCCCCCCACCCCGACCACCCCCCTATGAAGCGAGAGATGTGGCTGTCATGGTGGAAATATTGGTGGGGGATGATGCAAAAGCAGAAGAGGAGGAAGAAGGGAGTGCAGTGGCAGCTGCTGCAACTGCGACACGGTGAATGTGTTTGTTCTGCAGCGAGCTCCACCAATCTGTGAGACACTAGGAGGTGAACACCCACAAGGCCCCAGTGCCGGGAGGTACATCAATAGGGACATGTATGGCATCCAGGCGTTCAATAAGGACATTAGTGGCCTTCACCTCCTGGAAGATGTCTGTAAGTTCTGGGATGAGGCCATTGACGATAGAAAGAAAAACAGGGAGCTCTCCAGGGGTGGCCTTGCCAAGGTCGTGAAGTAACCGCAGACTGCTAGCCCAGTAGGCGTCGGTAGTCTTATCAGCACGCATGGAGAGCGTGTTGAACTGGACAGTGAGCACGCTTTGAGTTGCATGTCCAGTCACTGTTGTGCGCCGTCTGATCAGCGTGATGTGTAAAGGTCTCCTGGTCAGCTTGCTCAGAACGCAACTTGTCCTCATCAGCGCACTGAACAGTGAGTGCAGCCTATGGAGCAATGCGCTCACGCTGCAGTTCAGCTTGCAGGGCCGCATATTGGTCATCTTCAACTGGCATGTTGCCAGTGATGTGACTCTGCCAAGAAAATCTTGGCAGATTTTCCCTTGCCCCAGTGGGCGTGGGAATTATGGGGGGTGATTACGTCTCGAGTCTCCTGCAAGGCAACGACCCAGACGCACAAACACGCCAATGCAGAAGGCGCAGGAACAGAAGAAGAGACCAAGATCACCAAGCACAATGGCGCAGAGAAAACAATGGCGGGAGAGCAGCTACAAATGAGGAAGCGACAATTGAAACAGGAGCAGATGATGAGACGATGAGGCAGGCTACTCCCGTCAATGCGGCAGCTGACAGAGTGAAGATGGTTGTAGTAGTCGAGACCAACAATTGGATGTGACGAGTCGCTGAAGATGAAGAAGTGGGCAAAGCTGACGCTTGTATAGTGGAGATGTGAATGGAGTCAACGGCACTAGAGAGCGCCGTAGCCGCTACAGTTACTGCCGGCACGACTGCGTCAGCTGCGGCAGCAATCTGGGTAACTACATTGACGGCAGCAGCCGCCAGAGGCCCCTGGTCAATTGCAGCTGTGGTGTAGGTCTCAATGGCTGTTTCAGCGGCAGTGCTGGCCGGTGCACGTGCAGCGCATGCAGTGGCCGCAAACGTGGAGGCAACACCGGCACTAGATACAAGTGCAGCCTACAGTGCAGTCAGAATGTCAGGGAATGGAGAAGCAGCCGACTCTGCAGCTGATGCAGCTGGGGATGCGGCACGGCGTGAAGCAGGCGCTCCAGATACTGCTGTCGCAGAGGATAGTACTGTGCAACGTGGAATAGCACTGCGGCATTGCTGGCGAGTCCTATGGATAACGGGTGGGCTTACCGGTGATTGGAGAGGTCGATGATCACGCGGTGGAGCCGTGGCTGGTTTGTTCTGCGCCGTTGGGGAGTCGTCAGCGGCGGACTGACAATAAGCAGCGTAGACTCTGACATCCTCCCACTTGTAGTAGTCATCGGGGTCGTAGTCCTCACAGGGGTGATACCCCAGACTACAGTGGCGAACCCTCAACCACACCTCCCGCTTTGCCCTCTCCTTATAGCATCCAATCTCGTCGTCGATGCGGGCGTACTCATGAGCGGCCGTGGGCAAAGTGGGGATTGGTTTGGTTACAGGAGGAGACGCCGGTGCGCTGAGTGCTTGGCTGCTTGAAAGGCAGCCTGAGGTGCTAAGAGAGGCACAACGGTTGGAGACTAACAGCTGATGCTGGCACCGTTGGACGCCTCAGCTGCTGCCGGTGATGTTGCTGCAGTAGATACGTCAGCTGCAGCACGGCCGGAGCTGAAGAAGAGGGCAGCGGCGGGGAGGCACCGGTGCCGTAGTCACAGTTGTACACGAGGCAAGCCCCGTGTACAAGGCAAGCACACCACGTAGAGTATGGGTGCGGTGTGTGATGTTGAGAGGAGTGCGCATGTGCGGTTTCTGAGAAACAGAAGCGGCGTTTGACGCGGCCGTCGTGCATGCGGAGGCCGAAGCTTGGCGGACTGCGAAAGGACGGCGGTGGAGAAGAGCCAATGTTGTAGTCATAGTTGTGCACAAGGCAAGAGCACCACATAGAGTACGGGTGTGGTGTGTGCCGCTGCGAGGAGTGTGCACGAGCGGCTGCTAATAAGACAGGAGCTGCGGTTGATATGGCCGACGTGCATGAAGAAGGTCGAAGCTCGGCAGAGTGCGAGAGGACAGTGGCAGAGAAGTGCCAGTGCCATAGTTGCAGCTGTGCCGTGCACTAGAGTAGCGCACCACATAGATCACGGGTGCAATGTATGTTCTTGTAAGGGATAGTGACTGTTGCTGCAGCCTCTAACCACTCCCGTCGTTCGTGAGTTGCGTGCGCGGGATCATCTGCCACGTAGATGTGACCCAACGAGGCCTTAGGACTATCGCGAGGAGGAGGAAGTCCTGCTCTGATACCAGTAGGTAGCTTTGGTTGCTAGGATGAGCAAGCAAGCAAGCGAGGGGAGCGACATCATGGATTGGGAGTATGCTCACGTAACGTAAGAGTAAATGAGAGAGCAACAAGTGAGTGTGAGAAAGCAGCAAGCGAAGTGCTAAGTGCCGGTTGACCGGGCCACCCACACAAACCTCTCCACGTGGGGCGTGGATGCCACCCAGAGATTGAACCCTGCCCTGGAGCAAGCAAGCTCAAGACGAATTCTTACACGCCGGTGTAAACAAGACGTGTGGTCCCGAGGGATCAGCAACCCGGCTCACTACGCTACAGCATGCATGTGTGTAGGAGTCCAATCTCATCATGTACTCCTGCAAATGTATCCCCAATTTTTCTATGTAGAGTATGAACCATCACTACACTAAGGCTCTCCATAAGTTTGGTGTTGGTGCCGTGGCCACCACTTGACAACTTGATGGTGTTACCACTACTGTGCACCCAATACTGCGTCACAGTCTTGCACCAGATAACCTCAGTCCAAATCAATCACCTGCACTGATAATGTGTGTGTGTGCGTAGAGTCAAAAGTTCACTTGGGTGTGTAACGACCAAACCCAACAAAGGGATCACTGAGAGGGATACTCGCAAGTTGATGATGCAGCTCATGGGAGGCAATTGTGTGGGACATCACAACTGTCCTTGGGCATTTTGTGCAACAGGTTGCTAGTACCATGGAAGTGAGCAACGATTATCTTGGAGACATGATCACAGCGACCATAAGATATTCTACCATTATGTCCTTCCCTCATGAAATGGAGTCAATTCAACAATGATTGTACATGTAACATGTACGATTCTTGTCCCTTTTAGGTGTAGTCACTTGGAACTGGTGTTCCCCCGGCACACTGGCACAAATAGTGCTTGGCATGGGATACATAGTAGAGGGCAGGAATTATTGGTTCTTGGTGTAACACACGCAAGTGACCTCTAAACTCTGCTGACACACACATTACTACTACAAGTGATTGACGTGGATTAAAGCTCTTGAGCGTAAAAACTGTGGTGCATTATGGAGTGTACAGTGGTAGTCCCCCAATCAAGTGTTGATCACAACACAAGTGTTCAAGTGGTGATCACAACACCAACATTAGATTTATGGAGAGCTTGCTTGTAGTGATGATAGCTTACACGCCTTATACTTTTGCTTCTTAGCATGGGGCACACATTTCACAGGGATGCATGCATCCACATCCGCTCGTGGTCGATGTGGTTTGAGTCTCTTTCTCAAGTATGCGTTAGATGAGTGATGCCAGGTTGCTGATCCCTCGGAGCCACATTTCATGTTTATACCGGTGTGTGAGAAACCACGTGGAGCTCGTTCGCTCCAGAGTTGGGTTCGATCCCTATTGGTGTATGTGCTTTGAGCTGTCATGTAGCCTTGTGTAGAGACAGCCTCCTAGCTTGTGCTGATGGTTCTCCAGTGACTACTGGGGTAGAAACGACATAGCACAACACTCGGATCGCGGCCTCAAAGTGGAGGTGACGCGGCTCCTGAGAAAACTCTGTGAGGAGGTTGACGGCGAACGCAATGTTTGGACGCGTCGTCGCCGCCAGGAACATTAGTGACCCAATGACGCACAGTATGTGGTCATGTCTACTGGCTCCCCCACCACGTCTGGATCAGAACTCTTGAGCATCGCATGACCATCAGGCAACATGGGTGAGGATGCTCTCGACACAAGGGGTAGGTCCTCAGCGAAACACTCGGACAGGGTCTGGACGTAGGCGGCCTGATGGACATGCAGGATGCCTGTGGAATGATCATGCTCAAGCTCCATGCCCAGAAAGACTCGTGCTAGCCCGATGTCCTTCATCTGGTAGGCAGTCTACAGCAGGTCTTTGACCCGATGGATGGCGGCTACATCCGGCGATGCGATGAGCAGGTTGTTGACATAGACCAGGACAACGACAAGAGTCTCACCTCGTGGACTGATGAATAGCGTGGGGTCGGTAGAGCTGCGAAGGAGGCCGCCGCTAAGAAGAGTACTGCTGATCTCCTGGTTCTAGCAGTGCGGTAACTGCTTCAAGCCATAGAGGGCCTTCCGCAGCTTCCAAACCTTGTCGGAGTCGTCGTCAAAGCCTGGAGGCTACACCATGTAGAGCTCCTTGCCCTCTAGTGAGCCATGGAGGAAGGCTTTGCTCACATCCATCTTATGCAGTTCCCACCCGTGCTGGGCAACCAGGTTGAACAGCGCCCGGCTGGTGGAGAACCGACCGAGAGGGGCAAAGATCTAGTCATAGTCGATCCTGTCAGAAACTGGGGTGCAGTTCCAACGTGGCCCAATGGGTCTTCTGTGCTCACGGCTATACTTTGTACGGGTTTTGATTTTAAGCGTGAGCTTTCTGGTCGCCTCATGCTATGTTTCTGCTAGTTGAAGATAAATCTGAGACAGTCACTTTTGCAAAGGGAAGAACGCAATTCTGCATTTGTTTTAGAACATGGACATGATCTAAATACTTCTAGGGCTAGTCATGAGCTCTCTAACGCACCAAACCGTGCGCGATTTGGATCACCGTAGCTCCCGCTACGTCAGCCAAAGTGCAACATCCCGAATCAGCCGCTCTGTCGGCAGCGCGCACCACGTCGCCCGCCTAGGCGCCCTCACACATCAAGGACCCATCAATATTCCATTCCAGAGGCACAGATGTCTCTACGTGTAGCGGCGGTGCCTCTCGCCCCTTCGGGGTCTGTTTCGATGAGTTCATTATTGTGTTTGGTGATGGGGATTGATGTGGTTCAAAAGTTGTTGGCGGACCTGTAGTCAGAATTTTGACCCAAGTCCCCGAGTAACAAATTGTATTACTGAGTTTCGGACTCCGAGCCAAGATTTTGGCAAAGTCCCTCAGTAAGAAAATGCACTCTTGAAATCCGACAGATCATCCACCGGACGCCTCGGCAGCTCTTCTGGAGAATAATCCCCAAATGGCATTTTGTTACTTGTTCCGGTCAGTTATTCATCGAAAGTCTAACTGCTGCTAGCTCCTAGAGCCGCCGCGCACACCCCAACTTTGGAAGCCCATATCTCCCTCGTTACAAGTCTGATTCCGGTGAAACAACTTCAATCCTCCATTTCAGGATCCGAACAGTTATCGAGTCTCCAGATCCAACGATAAGGAATTTCCTCTCTCTGGCGGCTCGGCGGCACCTCTCGTCGGCGCACTTGGGCATGCAGAGGGGCAATCTTCAACAGATCCCAGGGACCTGAGTAAGCCCCTTGGCTGTAAGACGGGCCTTGTACTTGTCAAGGGACCCTTCTAACTTCCACTTTCGCTGGAGAACCCACTTGGCACCGATAGCCTTATGGCCCATGGGGAGGTCGACGAGCTCATAGACATGATGTTGCCAAATGGCAGCAAGCTCATCGATGCATGCAGCCTCCCAGTGAGTGGCCTCGGGAGACGATCGAGCCTCACGTAGGGTGGCTGGGTCCTCTGGCTGCTCCATGGGGCGGACAGTGAGGACATGTGCGTCTCGCGAACCTGGTGGCATCCGTGTGAGTGTGGTCGCAACGGCATACTGTTGCTCCTAATGGAGCAAGGCATAGCCCAGAGGTGACCCTGGATGTAGATCAGTGATGATAGGCAGTGTGTCGAAGCCGAGTGCCTTGGTGTCGTGGTCCCCACTCACGACCGTGGGAGTGGATCTGATATGAGGTGAGGAACCTCGTGGGATGACTGGGGGTCGTGGAGTGAGAGGACGTGAGGAGGCCACCTGAGTGCTCACAGCCTGGTTCTGAGGCTCCCGCTCGGACCACGTGTGTAGCACGTCGATACGGACAGGATAGCCGGCCCGGAGGGGCTGGCGGACACGGACGGGGCAGCCGGCCATGAGGGACTGGCAGGCATGGACGTGGCGGCCGGCCTTGAGGGGCTGGCGGACACGGACGGGGCAGCCGGCCCTGAGAGGCTAGCAGACACGGACGGGACGGCCAGCCCTGAGGGGCTGTTGGACGCCGACAAGGCAGCTGGCCTTAAGGGGCTGGCAGACACAGACAAGGCAACGGACCCTGAGGGGCTGTCGGACACAAATGGGGTAGCCAGCCTTGAGGGGTTGTATGACGTAGATGGGGTAGCCGGCCCTGAGAGGCTGCCGGACGCAGATGGGGCACCCGGCCCTGAGGGGCTGATGGACACAGACGGGGCAGCCGGCCCTGAGGGGCTAGCTAGCATGAATGAGCCGGCCCTGAGGGGCTTTCAAACACAGTTGGGGCAACCGGCCCTGAGGGGCTGGCGGACACGGACGGGGCAGCCGACTCTGAGGGGATGTCGGACATAGATGGGGCAGCCGGTGAAGACGGACCCGCGGGCGCAAACGATGGAACGCCCGGACGCGGATGGACAGAGGACGGACCCACCACTCTCCCACGCAACGAAAGGAACATCAACGTGCCAGAGCAAACGAGGTCACGGGAAAACAGGTCCTCAAAGAAGAGGGCATTGTGGGACTTGACGAGGCAGTATCGGGTGGGATCCCAGAAGCGCCATGCCTTTGAATGACGCAAGACGCCAAGGAAGGTGCACAGTCGACCGCGAGGCTCGAGCTTGCCACCTTGGTGTGGGGCAGGCAGCCACACGATGGGGACGCAGTCCCAGACCCGCGCTGGACGCAAGTCGGCGCGTTCTCCACACCAGTGTTGGTATGGGGTGGACTGAGGAGGAATGGATCCATGGAGAATCCGGTTCTAGACAAACGTCATGTAGGCCATGGTCTCGAAGTAGAAGTTGTAAGAGATGCCGGATTCTACAGGATGCGAACCAGGAGTGCAAGTCATCTAGCCAGGCAACATCGTCACGAAGAGGAGCAAGAGGGCAAGGCACGGCAGAAGACAAGACAAACAGAGATACATGATATGATTGTAGCACCGACTCTGTCATGCAGGGTGGTGAGGAACTAGCGACTACGTAACTCGTACTTCCCTCGGGAGGAGGGCGAGGAAGGTCAAGCTGAAGTACAATGAACTGTTCTAGCTAACACTCGCGGGTGGAGGGTCCGACGGAGTAGACTGATTGTGGTGTGATGGCGCCGGAGTCCAAGAAGGGGAAGGAAGGTGCCGGGGCATGGATGAGCGAAAGCGGATGACTGCGGAGGAGGCCGCGGTTGGGTCGTCGCGAGCGACGCAGATGCGGCACGAGCAGCGACGGTCACGGCAGCGGTGGCAAGGCGGTGCTCACGCTGGCGACGCATCGTGGCAATGACGTGAGCCTCATCGGTCGGGAGCGGACACATGTACCACCCATGTCCTGACTGGCCACAGTTGTGGCAGACAAGGCTAACATTGCCAGATCCGCCAGATTGTTCCTGAGGACCCTTGCCCTTCTTGTCCCGCTTCTTCTTCTTGCCAGCCGAGGAGGAAGACGCTGCTACTGCTGGGATGGCAACAGCCACTAAGGCGACGGTAGGAGGGGCGAGGGACTCCGCGCGATGGATGTGTGACTCCTGACGAGCTTCCTCGATGCGGAGGAAGAGCTCGTACACCCAGGGCACGAGGGTACCCTGGGTAGCCATCGCAGCGAGGCCATCCTGGGAGTAGTCGACGAAGATGTCGGAGAAGGGGTCAGTGGCACCGCGCTTGATGGTGAGGAGCACGGAGAGAGTGGGTGGCACGACGTCTCCAAGGTGGCGCAGGAGGTCCTCTGTGCGCTGCCACTATGAGGTGACCGTCTCGGTCTCCCACATGCGGAGGGAGTTGAACAGGCGGCTGGTCTCAGCGTCACTGGACAGGCGATGATGGCGCGTGAGTACGTGCCAGGCTGCTGCTGGGTCAAGGAGTGTGCCAATGGTGAGGACGCCGAGGAAGGGCTCAAGGGCAAGGCTTGTGACTGGGGGGCCACAGGGGCGAGGGCACGCACAGCGTGACCGGCATCACAGACCTGGTCGGCCTGGGTGGAGTCAAAGGGCAGGACACGGTAAGGCCACAGGTCCTCACTTTGTGCCCAAATGCGGAAGCTGAGCTCCCAGCTCCCAATCTGGTCGCCAACCTGAAGTGACAGCGGCGGGGTTTTGAAGTCCTTTGGCCTGCGGCCGGCACCCACAGTGGGGCCTGGGACTGACGTCAGCGTCTGTTGTTTGCGTTGGGTGTGTTGCTGCGCCAGGTACTGCATGGCATAGGAGACCGCAAGGCTCGTGTACCCGGATGGGACAAACGATTCTTGCTGACGTTACTCTAGCTACTATGGCAGCTGCTACTGTTGTTGTAGTAGCGGCTGCTGGTGCTGCTGCGAATGCTGTTGTAGCGGCGATGTCGGCAGCTATAGTGTTGCGAGCTGCTGTGTCAGCGTTACGAGCTACTGGCGGAAGGCGAAGAGCGGATTTGTCAAGTCAACATGATCGACGACAGGGCCTACAAGGTGTTGGTGCTACTCCTGTTGTTGCTGCTGCTGTTGTTGCAGTTGCTGCTGCTACTACTACTGCTACTTCTACTGCTGCTATTGCTGCTGCTACTTCTATTGCTGATGCTGTTGTTGCTCCTGCTGCTGCTACAAGTACTTCTGTTGCTACTGCTACTGCTGCTATCACGGCTGCTACTTCTACTGTTGTTGCTGCTACTGTTGTTACTGCTACTACTACTACTGCCGCTGTTGCTACTGCTATTCTTGTTACTGTTGTAGTGGTGGCAGCTAATACTATTGTTGCTACAGCAACTGCTATAACTATTGCAGGAAGGAGAATCCTCCAATAGAGGAGGACTCCTCCTCGTTTTTTTCCACGTTTTCCTCCAAAAATGGAAAAAAAATGTCCGCAAACTCAGGAGTGGCACCATTCTTCATGGTGACAAGGAAAGCAAGTGGGGGAGGCGTGGCTGCCTTGAGCGGCATAAGATATCTTGTGCACGGTGCCAGTAGGTGGTGAAGAACTCAGATTCCTCATGTGAAGGGAGCTCAACTCCTTCAGAAGACGGTTGACAGCTACCTGGCCGGAGGCGCGATACAGCCGTGTCAGCGTGTCCTGAGCCTGCCGAGGGTCAACGCTGGTATCGTCAGTGGTGTCACCAAGGAAAGGCTCCAGAACAATGCAGTCAGCATCAGGAGCGGCGAGGATGAGTGCGCGGACAGCATGGCCTACCTCAAGCGCCTGCCCCGGGATGGTGTTGTCATGCGTGAGAGTGTAGTATGGCCACGTGTCCTCCTCCTGTGCCTAGATGCAAAAGAGGAGTTCCCAAGACGGGAATTGCTCATCTCCGACAAGGGCAGGAGTAGGGGAATTCAAGTCCTTGCTCCCAGAGGGGCCGGTTGCTCCAGCGCCTAGGACGCTTGTAACCATCTGTCGGCTGGTGTTGCTGCACCTACTCCTTTACTGCTGTCTATGCTGCCGTAGTGAGAGCAGGACCAGGCTGTTCGAGGAGGACAGATTGGCTAGTGTTGGTCGCGGCAAGCATCTGGCGCGGCTGATCAACCTGGTGCTCCAGATCAGCTCTAGGGTCTGAAGTGGGCGGGTCAGCACAGCTATCTTGTTGCTATTGCTTAGGCTGCTAACGTCCTTGCTGTCGCTGCGGCTGCTGCTGTTGCTGCTACTCTTGTTACCACTACTACTGCTACCGCTGCTGCTGTCACTATCACTATTGCTGCAGGTCACTCACACCTCTGGTTGAATTCGCCACGTACGTCTTTGCCAGTAGGTTGCCTGACGTCGCTGCGCTGGCCGCTCACCTCCCTACATCATATATGTGGGTCAGAGCTACCGGAAAAAATCCAGCAGCATTTCCCCCGGCCCTGTGGCCGTGGAAAAAATTCTGACGCCGCCACTAGGCACGTCACTGCTGCCAAAGAAAACCGGCAGCATTTTCCCTGCACTAGCGCACATGGGTGGTCCGTTGGCGTAGTCAGTAACATGTATGCCACTGTTGTTGCTTCTACGCATGTTGCTCTACGGTGCTGATACCAAAAGGGAACTGACTAATGCGTAGGTTTGGGCAGTGGCATTGTTGATGTAGCATATGGGAACCCACGCTCGTTGCTTAGTCTGCCCCCTTCGTCTACTGCACTAGAGTCTAAGCCTCAGGGCTCTGGTTTGTTACTCAAAAGTACGTGCACTTGAGTTAGCGCTAGAAAGTAGCTGTAATGAAGCAAAGACTGATTAGGAATGAAGAATGAGGAACCAACTGAGATCCCTCCTTGTTCTAGCCTCACCTCAGCTCTGTGAGGCTTGTCACTCAGAAAATCAGCCAACCAGGAAACTTCTAGCATAACCTTGTCTGGAAAACATTTCCTACGTGAGGCCTGCCAAACACCAGACAGCCCAAAATCCAGACGTAGTCCGCTTCGCTAAAAAACTGGACCGCACCAAAGTAACCATGCTACGAACGCATTTGTGCATTGAGAATCAACAAGAAATATAGCTACGAGGGGTTATGGCTGCCAACTCAGGCGCGAACTATACTGCTTTTGAGAGCCAACTACAACTACTGATGACGTGACAGCCAAGGGTAGCTGCCGATGGAGCTGGTCATGCGAGAGTAGAGTATCATAAGTACGAGGAGGCGGAGAACCACATGCTTGACTTCACGGCGACACGTTCACTCCAAAAAAAAATGCCCCGTCAGCTTCAACATCCATCCAGTCAGTCTTCTGCACGAACGCGTACACGAGCCGAGAGATCATTGTATGAGTCAGTGAGGCAGTGCATAGATAAAACAACAACTGTATGCGAGTTCGGAAATCGGCAGTTTTGCTACCCAATCAGTGTTGTGTGGATCACATGAAGTTTGGAGAAGTTGTTAAAGCGTTTGGTTTGTTTCCTCGGTTTGCCCGTCGGTTTGAGGATGGAACGCCATCGATAGCTAGATCCAACTGCAATAATTTGTCATCAATCATCGCCAAAAATGGCTGGTGAAGCGGCCGCCTTTGTCACTAATGATGGTACGTGGCACTTCATGCAACCGTAGAATCCGGTGAAGAAACAACCACGCTGTTCCTTCTGCGTCCACAATGGTCGTTGTCGGGATGAAGTGTGACATTTCAGAAAATCTGTCCACCGCGATGAAGGTGGTGTCTTACCCCTCAGGTGTGGCAGACAATCCTGCCACAAAGTCCATGCTGATGTCCGCCCTTGGTTCCTTTGGAACAGGTAGGGTTTGGAGTAGACCAGGCGGCCGCGTGTGACGAGGATTTTGTCTCTCACAGGTGTTGCACGATTTCCAGAAGGCCGCCATGTCGGTCTGTATCTTTTTCTGCTAGTAGTGTTTTGCCAGCATCTTGAGCGTCTTATCCTCGTCAAAGTGTCCACCTGGGCCGGTGTTGTGGCAGTTATCCAATAGCATTCGTCATAACTCCTCATTTGGAGGGAGGACGACGTGGCGAGTAAATCGTTGTCACCAGTGGGCGTCTTCAAACCAAAACTCGGTTTTTTCATATCCGCTAAACTCCTCGTAACCCTTTGCAAACAGCCTCGCAAGGAACGGGTCTCATTTTACAAGCAACGTACTGATCTCAGCCATTGGATCCAATCATCGACTTGGAGCATCTGCCGGATTCATTTTTGCATGGTGGTACTTGACGTCGTAGACAAAGTCAGAATCAAGGAACTCCATTGAGTTTGTCCATGGCTTAGGTTCGGTTGGATCTTGAGATACTTCAAGGCATGATGGTTGGTGCGGATGATTCATTACCGGCATTCCAAGTAGCACCGCCATCTCTACGTGCATAACTGCAAGTATCTCTTTTTTTTTGCATTGCGTGGTTCATCTTTGGCCCACGTAGTTTTTTTCACATCTACGTTATTGGTTCTCCTGCACCGCTATTGTCTTGGAGTAGAAAGGCTTTAATGGATCAATCAAATGCATCGATGGCCATGATACAATCCACCATTGGATCCGCTAATCCTAAGGCTGGCGCAACCTCAGAGCATTTGTCAAAGAGTTAAACGCTTCTTGTTTATTATCCCCCGAATTCCACTCGGTATATTTCTGGGTGAGATCGGAGAGAGGCGCTGACACCCGGGCGTAATCCTTAACGAATCGGCAATAGTAGCTGCAGAAGCCCAAAAACACCTAGACGTCCCGAACATTTGTGGGTGTCGGCCAATCAACGACCGCCTCCACCTTTCTCGTGTCCATGTGATCCGTCCGCTGCCAATGATATGGCCCAAAATCTTGATTAAACGGCGACCAAAGTCTCACTTCGAGAGTTAAAAAAAAAAAAATCTCTTTGGAAAACCTCGAGAACTTTTTGGAGATGTCCATTGTGCTCCTCTGGGGTGCGGTTGTACACCCGGATGTTGTCGAGGTGCATGAAGACAAAGCGTACGGGCAAAAAATGTTGTTCATCGCCGGCATAATTGTTGCGGGGGGATTTGTGGATCAAAACTATGAACTTGAAGTGCCCATATTTGCTGTGAAATGTTGTCTTCTCGACGTCCATATCAAAACTACGAATCTCATGTTAGCAGTTATGTAGGTTGATTTTGTTGAAAATTCGGGCCCCACAGAGTTAGTCGAAAAGTTCATCTGCTCACGGGAGGGGATTGGGGTGCTTCATGGTGATGTCCTTCAACGCTCTCTAATCCATGCACATCCACATCTCTCCTGTTTCATTTTTCATGAAAAGTACTAGTGTTGCGTAGGGTGACCTGAGGGCCACATGAAACCCTGCCCGAGCATCTCATCCAACAGCTTCTTGAGTTCGGTCAGCTCGTGATCACTCATTCAATAGGTCCCTTTCATTGTCGATCTGCTGCATGGCTTCAGGTCTATCTGATGGTCGATGTTGTATTGCGTTGCCAAACATCAGGATAGTTAGAAATCCAAGGCAGCAGGTTGGGGCATCAGCATTGTTCATGCAGCGTGCGGGCTTCCTCGCTTATTGCTTAAGTCTGTTGCCCCCTCAATTTGCTGCTCTAGTCTGGAAGCTCAGGGTTTGTTACTCAGAAACGCGCGCGCCAGTGTTAGCGCCAGAAAGCAGCTGAAAAACTGAAAGTGACTGATTAGGAATGAAGAATGAGCAACAATGGGAGGCCCCTCCAAGTTCTAGCTCCCCCCCCACTAGTATAGAACTTGTTACTCAGCTAACCAGCCAATCAGAGAATAGTCCTAGACCTATTTCTGGCAGGCAGGGGTTTCTCGGTGAGCCCTGCCAGACGCCAGACAGCCCAAAACCTGGGTGTCGTCCGTTTTGCCTGAAAACTGGACCATACCATAATACTGACGCTACAAACGCAGTCGTGCGGTCAGAATCAGCTAGAAAAATAGCAGCAAAGAGTTATGGCAGCCCGAACCCAGGCAACGCCTACGAAAGTCAGTCATGCCAAACAGGGCCACACAGCAGGAGACATGGACCCTAGGCACAGCATGATGCTGCAGATGTAATGCCACAACTAGAAACATCGTTGGGTGCATGCAGACAGCATCTGCAGTGGCAGTGACCCCCGGCGACCTGACCGCCGAGGAGGCCTGCCGATGGAGGTGAGCGCATCGCCGGAGGGAGGAGGCTCCAGCGAACGGTGAGTGGGCCTCAGCACACATCGGTTCCACCGAGCGACACTCCAGCAGCGTCGAGTCTTGCCGTCAGTCATCTGCACGCTGATGTAAACAAGCCGGGAGGACACAACAGAGTACAATGAGAGATGCAAGAAAACCAACACTCCCCCATGACTCACAGGCGTAGTGCACATGTGCGGGCAGAGACACAGTCCACAACCAGATTCCCCGAGGCCACGGAAAGACGCAAGCAGGGACAAAGAAAGCCACTCACGGATGCATTTCCACCGAACTCACAGCCTTCTTGAACGAGTCGCGCTTCAGTACCTTGGTCAAGAAGTCAGCCAACTGCCGTGTTGTCTCAACCCACACGATGTTGATCCTGCCATCATGCAACAATGAACGCACATAGTGATACTCAACATTGATGTGCTTTGTGCATGTGTGATGCACACCGTCATTGTCGTCGATGGCCATGGCACTCTCATTGTCCCAATGTAACCTGATGGATGCGACAGACAGATGCAACTCGGACAACAGACGACACAACCACACACTCTCACACATGCCTGAGCCAAGAGCAATGTACTCAGCCTCAGTAGTGCTACGTGCAATACACCCCTGCTTGCCACTGCGCCAAGACACAGCTGTGCCGCCAATCAGAAAGATCCAACCTGTGCGACTCTTATCGTCCGGACTGCAGGCCCAGTCACTGTCGGTGTAACCCACCGGGACAAC
This sequence comes from Penium margaritaceum, assembly GCA_023375785.1. NCBI lineage: Eukaryota > Viridiplantae > Streptophyta > Zygnematophyceae > Desmidiales > Peniaceae > Penium > Penium margaritaceum. The sequence continues at coordinate 122,341 of SZWC01005674.1, read as the reverse complement.
AGACGGCTGACGCCGGAACATGAGACCTCGCCGAGGAGTCGAGACGACAGCGCAGTACTCGGATCGCGGCCTCGTAGTGGAGGTGATGCAGCTCCTGAGAAAACTAGGTCAGGAGGTTGACGGCGAACGCGATGTCTAGGCGCGTAATCGTCGCCAGGAACATAAGTGACCCTATGACTCGTAGGTACGTGGTCACGTCAACTGGCTCCCCCACAACAGCTGGGTCAGGACTCCTCAGCTTCACCTGGCCATCGGGTGACATGGGCGAGGATGCGCTCGACATGAGTGGAAGGTCCTCCACAAAGCGGGTGGAAAGAGTCTGCACATAGGCAGCCTGGTGGATGTGCAGGACGCCCTGGGAGCGATCATGCTCGAGCTCCATGCCCAGGAAGACTCTGGCAGAACCGAGATCCTTCATCTGGTAGGCGGCGTGCAACAAGTCCTTGACACGCTGGATGGCAGCCGTGTCTGGCGATGCAATGAGGAGATTGTTGACGTAGACCAGGACAACAGCGAGAGTGTGGCCTCATGGACTGACAAATAGTGTGGGATCAGCAGTGTTGCACTGGAGCCCGCCACGAAGGAGCGTGCTGCTGATCTCCTGGTTCCAGCACCGAGCCGACTGCTTCAGGCTATAGAGGGCCTTACATAGTCGCCAGACTCTCCCAGTGCCATCGTCAAAGCCTAGGGGCTGCACCATGCAGAGCTCCTCACCCTCCAGTGAACCATGGAGAAAAGTGTTGCTCGCATCCATCCGATGCAACTCCCACCCGTGTTGGGTGACCAGGCTGAAGAGCGCCCGGCTAGTGGAGAATCGGCCAACTGGGGCAAAGATCTGGTCGTAGTCGACCCAAGGGATCTAGGCAAACCCCTTGGCTATAAGGTGGGCCTTATACTTGTCCAAGGACCTGTCGGGCTTCCACTTGCGCCAAAAGACCCACTTGGCGCCGATGGCCTTCCGACTTGGAGGAAGGTCGACGAGGTCATACACATGGTGTTGTCGCGTAGTAGCGAGCTCATCGGCGCAGGTAGCGTCCCAGTGTGCAGACTCAGGAGAGGCTCGTGCCTTGTGCAGAGTGGCTGGATCCTCCGGGTGTACTATGGAGCAGACTGAGAGAGCGTGTGTATCTCGAGCCCCAGGTGGGATGTGTTGACATGGTGTGCCCCTTGCCATGAGTGCCGTTGATCGTACTCCCTAGTTCGACCACTAAGGAGTAATCGAACACCTTATCTGACTTTAGATTTGGATTCCTTGGATTTTTCCATGCAGGATCGAGCTTTGAATCACTCGATTTGAGTGAGTATTCAGAAAGTTAGCCTAGCCCGAAAATCGGGTGTTGGGCGTGTGGAATCTGGTACCCGCCATAGGTGGCGGGATAATCCACCGCCAGTGATCCTAGTTCGTCTCCAATGGGCTCCAAAGGCACATNAGGTGGGATGTGTTGACATGGTGTGCCCCTTGCCATGAGTGCCGTTGATCGTACTCCCTAGTTCGACCACTAAGGAGTAATCGAACACCTTATCTGACTTTAGATTTGGATTCCTTGGATTTTTCCATGCAGGATCGAGCTTTGAATCACTCGATTTGAGTGAGTATTCAGAAAGTTAGCCTAGCCCGAAAATCGGGTGTTGGGCGTGTGGAATCTGGTACCCGCCATAGGTGGCGGGATAATCCACCGCCAAGTGATCCGAGTTCGTCTCCAATGAGCTCCAAAGGCACATGGGCCATGAAGGAATGGATTCGGATGGTCTCGTGGATCAGGGCGAGCCCCTCCCCATGTTGGAATGACAAGGAGAGCGCTTCGACAGGCCACCGTCGAAACGCCTCCCTTCACTCACGTTCGTGGGCAAGGTGGGCGGCTCGACTCCACCAAGGGTTACTTTGACGGCCGTAGCAGGGGCTCTACTGCTCCAGTTTGGGTGTACTTGGATGTGTTGGAAAGCTTAGATTACAGGATATAAGGATCTAATGTAATCTCACTATGCTAATTAACAAAAAACGTGTTTCAATTCAGATCTACTGAATGCGACGTGTTCTCCCCACTCACATCCGTGATCCTTGTGCTCCACACTCTTCACCATTGGTGTCCATTGGCTGCCCAAACACTGGTAGCATGCTTCAGTGAGAGCTAGGAATCCTTGAGGGTGCCTCCACACCCACTAGAGCCAATAGAGGGTTATGGGCCCACGTGCCTAGAAGGACCCTAGCTCATCATCTTTCACGCTACCGCCGCGCGCCATGGCAACAACCGAGCAAGAGAGCATCGGTGCCGTCTCCAAGTTTTATGGGAACAGCTTCCCCTTGTGGAGGTGGCAGTTTGAGGTCTACCTTGATGAAAAGGGCCTGCTTGAGCTGGTCAACGGTGAAGAGACCACGCCTCCGGATACCGCGACGCCGGAGGAAGTGGACAAGTACAAGAAGACGCTTGCATTGTTGGTGTTAGCGCTTGCTCCACCGCAGCGCGCACTGATTCAAGGATGCACGGAGGCCACAGAGGCTTGAAAGAAACTCTGCACCATCTACCATTCCACTAACCTTGCTAACCAGCTCTTTGTCTTCAAGAGGTTCGTCACCCTCCGAGCCAACGAAGGCGAAGACATCATGGAGATCCTGCAGCAGATTGAGTCCTTTACTGTGGAGTGCGTATCCACCGGATGGAAGGTCGACCCTCAGCTGCAAGCTATGGTCCTCCTTCTGGCCTTTCTGGATAGTTGGATTCCCATGATCACCATCGTAGGCGGCTGGTCCGCCGATGAGCTGAAGTACCCGAAGGTGACTGGGTACGTCCGCAACGAATGGATGCATCGTGGTGGGAGAGAGAGCGGGGCAACGTCAAGTTTCGCCTATGCCGTCCGCCCTCAAGGTGGAGGGGGAGGCAAGAAGGGGAAGGGTGTTAACCAGGGCACCAAGAGAGGTGACAACAAGGGGGAGTGCTACAATTGTGGAAAACAGGGCCACTACGCATGTGATTGCCCCAACAAGAAAGCGGACCAGCCCAGGAAGGGCGGGAAGAAGGACACCCAAGCCATCATGGCCAGGGAGTCTACCGACTTGAAAGATCCGGAAGTCACTGTGATCGACTCCGGATGCAACCGGGCGGCGTTCGTCACCTACGGCGCCACCGAGCGGCGCATGACAGTGGGCAACGGCAAAACGGAGTTGGCCGCGGGCGAAGGCAATGTACGCATCGAGTCGGTGGTGAACGAGAAAGTCATTCCATGCACCATCTACAACGTGCTCTACATGCCCAAGTTTGGGGCAAACCTGGTGTCAGTTAGCCACCTTACCGACAAGGGGCTCGCGGTACTCTTCAACAAGAAAGAGGCCATCATCCGGAAGGAGGGGGATGGCGAGGTGATTGCACGAGGCAAGAGGGAGGAGGACCTGTACCTTCTCCATACCAAGGTTCTTGCCGATGCAGTGAGGACTGAAGCCGTTAACCTCATGACGAAGGATGAAGGAAATCTGGACCTATGGCACCGCCGCCTATGTCACATCGCTCCCTCAACTGTGAAGGACATGGCAAAGAAGGAAATGGTGCAGGGTCTTGAGGTCAAGGGCCTGGATGCAACCAAGAATGCCATGTACAAGCCATGTGTGGTGGGCAAGGCGACACGGCAACCGTTTGATGGCAAAGGGACGCGTGCATCGGCGAAGCTGGAGGTGGTCCACACTGACGGGTGTGGACCATTTGAGAGCTCCATCGAGGGCGCTTGTTACTTTGTCACCTTTATCGACGACCACAGCCACAAGATCTACCTCTACATCATCAAGAGGAAGAGTGATGTCCTGACTTGTATGCAAGAGTTTGTGACAACAGTGGAGCGTCAAATAGGCTTGAAGGTGAAGGCGTTTCGGAGCGACAACGGTGGCGAGTACGACGGCTGCTCGGCATGGATGAAGAGCAAGGGGATCGTGTGGCAGAAAACTACGCCACACTCTCTGCAGCAGAACGGCGTCGCCGAGAGGGCGAACCGCACCATCCTCAACATGGTCCGGTCCATGTTGAGCGATGCCTGCCTCGCGCAGCGGTACCGGGGCGATGCGGTACGGACAGCGGCGTACATCATGAACCTGACGCCAACAAAGCCGCTAAAAGACGCGGAGTCCAAGGTGTGGAAGACGCCACAAGAAGTGTGGAGCGGGAGGAAGCCAACTGTGGCACACCTCCGCATGTTTGGTTGCGTTGCACATGTTGTTGTGCAGGCACGGGAGGGGCGGGGTAAGCTGGACCCGCGGACTTGCCGGTGCATCTTTGTCGGGTACGAGAGCGGGAGCAAGGCATACCAGCTCTTTGACCCACGGAGGCAGCAGATCGTGAAGAGTCACAAAGTCACGTTCGACGAGGACAGCCGTTGGACGGACAAGGACGCGGGGCTCTCCAAGCGTGGGGAGTGGTTGCCACTCCTCGAGGGGGAGACACCGGAGGACGCAAAAGAGGGTGACGTTCGAGTGGCTCCAACCGGCGGGAACCATCCAGGGGATGGGGGAGTGGCTGATATCCAATCAGCCAAGTCGGACATTGAGTCCAAAGTGCCGGCAACAGTGGAGCTGAACAAGGAGGCGGGTAGTGAGCCCGCATCTCCACGGTCCATGAGTGAGGGGGAACAGGCCAGCAGTGTGAGTGGCGCCATGAGAGGGCATCAACAGCAGCAGCCCCGGAGAAGCGAACGTGCAAGAAGGACAGCAAAACGGTACGATGGCGCACAGGGCACCTGGACTGGGTTCGCTCGAGCGTTCTTTGCGCAAGAGGAGCTCGAGACCGTCAAGGAGGCGTTGCAGCAGAAGGATGGGGCTGAGTGGGAGGGAGCCATAAAATCTGAGCTCGCCTCCCACAAAGAGAACGGTACTTGGCAGCTGATTGACAGGCCGGAGTGCACAAAAATCATCGGCTCCAAGTGGATCTTCAAGAAGAAGCTCACCAAGGAGGGAAAGGTGGAGCGGTGCAAGGCGCGGCTGGTTGCAAAAAGGTACGCCCAGCGGAAGGGTGAACACTACGAAGAAACCTTCGCACAGGTGGCGAAGTTCGCCTCCATCCGTTCCATCCTCTCGGTGGCGGCGGCGCGCGACTACGAAGTCTGCCAAATGGTTAAAACCACGTTTCTCAACGGCGACCTGGACAAGGAGGTCGTCATGGAGGTTCTGGAGGGGGTGGACGCACCACCGGGGAAGGTGTACCGGCTTTGCAAGGCGCTCTACGGACTGAAGCAAGCGCCACTCATGTGGTACCTGAAAATGGACGACTTCATGGCCGAGCTTGGCTTCAAGCATTGCGAAGCGAATCAAAGCGTGTACGTACGAAAGCAGCCGGGTTTGCACCAGATCGTGGTCCTCTACGTGGATGACCTCATCCTCGTGTCATCGGACATGGAGGAGTTGGTGAACCTGAAGCAGCTGGGCGGTCGGTTCAAAATGATGGACATGGGCGAGCTCGAGTACCACCTGGGCGTCGCCATCAAGAGGGACCGCAAGGCACACACGCTGGATTTGGGGCAGGCAAAGTACGTGCAAGAGGTGCTCCGCCGTTACAACATGGAGGAGTGCAACCCCATTGGCACACCCATGACCACCACATGTGAGGTAAGCTCGAGCATGGGGCCGAGCACTGATGAGGAGAAGGAGGAGATGGCAGGTGTGCCATACCAGTCCGCGGTGATAGCATCATGTACGCCATGGTGGCGACGTGGCCCGACCTGGTCTTCGCGGAAGGCCAAGTGAGCCGTTATGTTGCTGACCCCGTGCCGCTACATTGGCAAGCAATGAAGCGGATCTTCCGCTATCTCAAGGCGACAAAACAGTCGTGGCTCGTGTTTGGAGGGGGAGCGCGTGATGACTCCCTTGAGTTGGACAGCTACTCAGATGCTGACTGGGCTGGTGATGTGGATGACAAAAAATCAACGACAGGGTACGTGTTTGTCCTTGGTGGTGCAGCACTCTCATGGGCAAGCAGGAAGCAGGACTGCGTGGCAATATCCAGCACTGAAGCAGAGTACATCACGCTTGCGAAAGCCGCAAAGGAGGCAGTGTGGCTACGGCGGCTACTAAAGGAGATCGACATGCCACAAAGAAAGCCGACGATACTCAACGTTGACAAAATGAGTGCCATCAGCCTCACCCAGAATCAAGTGCTACACAGGAGGACCAAGCACATCGAGATCCGTCATCACTATGCGTTGTTGAAATAGTATGCACCTTGTCCACTGCCTAGCTGGCTAGCTACACATACAGACAAGGCATGCACTGCTCTATGGAGTATGTCCCCTTGGTCTGTTCTGAGATGGGCCATGAATGCACTGCCCATAATGGGTATGTCCCCTGTGGCTCATCATAGGAACAATACCTTTTTGGCTTGGTTGAATAGGCACCGGAGTCTCAAATGAAAGGTCGCGGGTTCAAACCCCGCGATGGCTGCAATTTTCTTTGTGGCCAAAACTAGGACAGGAAGCCTCTAGGAAGCTTACGAGAGCCTGCCTTGAGGATGACACTTGGCGGTCTAACGACGCGCCAAGTAGGAATGTAGGTTGAGGTTGGCTCCAGTGGAGCCACTACAAGCAGAAGCTTTCGCAAAGCTTTGCAAGTATAAAAGCATGTACCTTGCATGCATCCATTTACATTTCTTGCCTTTGAGACTCCTCACAGAGTGTCCAACCAAAGGTAGACACTAAAGACCAACATGCGGACTTCGTGAGGTTG
>SZWC01005674.1:101948-113384 GCA_023375785.1 Penium margaritaceum | reverse complement strand
CGCTCCGAAGTGACAACGGGGGTGAGTACGAGGCATGCAAGCCTTGGCTCAAGCATCATGGCATCCGCCACGAGCAAACCACCCCTTACAACCCCCAAAGCAATGGCGTTGCCGAGAGGATGAACCAGACCCTACTCGGCATGGTGCGAAGCATGCTCTTTGACGCCAAGCTCCCACCTCGCTTTTGGGCTGAAGCAGCAACAACGGCTTGCTACCTCTTGAACCTCACACTAGCGACTGCCTTGCAAAAGCGTGGAAAGGAGCAGGACAAGCAGCTGAAGACCCCACAGGAAGCATGGTCGGGAAAGAAACCCAACGCATCTCATCTGAAAGTGTTTGGATCAACTGCATGGGTGAAGATCCAGTCGGGAGAAGGTGGGGGCAAGCTCGACGCACGCTCCAAGAAGTGCATCATGGTTGGGTACGACACGTCACACAAAGCCTATCGGCTTTGGAACCAGGCAGCAGGCAAGCTCGTGAGGAGCCGCAACGTCGTGTTTGACGAGCGTACCCTTGGAAAGGGAGAGCTGCTGGACCCGACCCTCACTCCCAAAGCGGGAGAGTGGATAGTGTTGCTTGAGTCCGGAGACCAAGCACCCGACAACTGGCTCGCTTTGCCAGCAGGTGGTGGGAATGGGAGAGCAGCTGTGGATGATGATGCAGCATTTGACATGGATGCGGATACCGAGGCGTCCGGGGCTTCCGAGTCTGACTTTGAGTCTGACTTTGAGTCTGACTTTGAGTCTGACGACTCTTCTGATGAAGACGACGACGATGAAGAACCACCACCTGTGGAAGTACCAGCACCAAACCAAGAAGCCGCACCACTACCTCGGCGCAGTTTGCAACCAAAGAGGGGACCTTTGCAGTATGAGGATGATTGGACCGGCCTTAGCTGGTCGTGCATGGCTCAAGGAGAGCCATCCACAGTGGCGGAGGCCATGAATGGCCCAGATGCGGCCAAGTGGAAGGAGGCAGTGGATAGCGAGCTCGTATCCATTGCCGAGAATGGCACGTGGGTGCTGGTGGATAGACCCGACAAGGCCCACGTGGTGGGATCCATGTGAGTCCTCCGAGTGAAGAAGAAGCAAGACGGCAGCATCGACAAGTTCAAGGCAGGGGTACTGGCTAAGGGGTTCTCTCAACGCCCGGGCTCCGAGTAGCAGTAGGGCTAAGACGTTCGCGCCCGTCGTGACCTTTGCCTCCATCTGCTCTCTCTTTGGTATTGCTGCCGCAAAGAACTTGGAGATACACCAGATGGACGTCAGGACAGCTTTCCTTTATGGGAAGCTTGACAAGGAAGTGCTGATGGAGGTGTCCGAAGGAGTCGAAGCTCCCAAGGGCAAGGTGTGCAAGTTGGTGAAAGCGCTCTACGGGCTGAAACAGGACCCAAGGATGTGGTGCAAAGAGATGGACGGATTCATGACCGGCCTCTCCTTCGCGCATTGCCAGAATGACCCGAGCATGTACGTGCGCGATGATGGGAGTGGGTTGATGCTGGTTGCGCTGTACGTGGATGATCTAATCATCTGCTCGTCTTCGGTCGAGCTGCTGGATGAGCTGAAGTCTGACCTCAGCAAAAGGTTCAAGATGAAGGACATGGGTCCTCTCGAGTACTACCTCGGGATTTCCATCCACCGCAACCAAGTAGCAGGCACCATCGAACTCAACCAAACCAAATACATTGGTGAGGTACTGAAGCGCTACCACATGTAAGACTACAAACCTGTCAGCACCCCAATGACGACCGACACAAAGCTGAAGGCCTCCATGTCGCCAAGCAACGAAGCAGAACAAAGGGAGATGCAAGACATCCCCTACCAGTCCGCCGTGGGTAGCATCATGTACGCCATGGTAGGGACTCGTCCGGACATCTGCTATGCTGTGGGACAAGTGAGCAGATTNAGTAGCAGGCACCATCGAACTCAACCAAACCAAATACATTGGTGAGGTACTGAAGCGCTACCACATGTAAGACTACAAACCTGTCAGCACCCCAATGACGACCGACACAAAGCTGAAGGCCTCCATGTCGCCAAGCAACGAAGCAGAACAAAGGGAGATGCAAGACATCCCCTACCAGTCCGCCGTGGGTAGCATCATGTACGCCATGGTAGGGACTCGTCCGGACATCTGCTGTGTTGTGGGGCAAGTGAGCAGATTCGTGGCCAACCCTGGGCCACAACATAGGCAGACAGTCAAGCGCATCTTGCGCTACCTATAGAAGACACGTCACATGGGCATCGTCCTTGGAGGCCAAGAAGGAACGGACCCCCTTTATCTGAAGTGCTACACCGACGCTGACTGGGGAGGCAATCTCGACAACAGGAAATCCACTAGAGCCAACAGGATGCGCGCAAGTGCAGCCACAACAGCGTGCCGATGCTCGTGATGAAGCATGACGTAGCCCAGTGCGGAGCCCGAGTGAAGGTCTACAATGATGGCCGAGGTGGTCAAGCCGAGGGCCTTGGTGCTAGGGTCCCCACTCACGACCGTGGGACTGGAAGAGACACGTGGAGCCATGGGGGGTCAAGGCGCCACGGAGCGTAGTGCGACGGTCTGCGTGCTTACCGACGGCCTGGATCAGAAGCTTCCGCCTAGGCCACGTGTGTAGCGTGGCAGGGCAGGCGATGGCACTGAGTCCGACGGGCCAATGGAGACGGACGGGGCTACAAGCCCAGAGGGGCCACCGAACGCGACTAGAGCTGCTGGCCTAGAGGGGCCAGTGGACGCGCATGGGGCTGCCGATCTGGAGGGACGAGCAGACGCAACTGGGGCCGCCGGCCCAGAGGGGCCAGTGGATGCGACTGGAGCTGCTAGTCTGGAGGGGCTAGTGGGCGCGACTGTGGCTACCAACTCAGAGGGGCCAGTGGACGCAACTGGGGCTGCCGGCCCGGAGGGACCAATAGGCGCCCCTGGAGCTGCCGGCCCGGAGGATCCAGTCGGCGCGACTAGGAAGCCGATCGGCTGAGAAGGACAAGATGCTCGCCAGATCGCCATAACCTACCGGTAGTAGCGTGGTTGTCAAGGTAAGCAAAGGCACCAAAAGGATCCACGTGGGAGTTTCCCGAGAGGACAAGACTGACGATGTCTCGCAATGGCAATTGGCAAACGCCAATGAAGGCTTCTTGAGAAAGCGAATGAGGTGGCGAGCAAAATTAAGATCACAATTGACAGTGAAGGTGCTGCACAATTAAGAAGAGTGGAGGCAAACCCCCCTTCTTATGATGTGGTCGCAATACGGTAGACATAAACCCACTCCCATGTTGTTTCTAATAACAACCGCCACTGGAAGTTGCCACTCCTTGGAAGCGTTTACGCGAACCATACCCTTTTCTACTGGTTAAAGAAGCACGGACAAAACTTCACCCTAGAGGTCATTCCTGATGCTATGATGACATCTGAGTTGAAGTTTGTATTTGCCAATTTGTTGGTCCACATAGGGCAGAGCATCATATACCATGAGCGTGAGGCAAGCCACTCATGTAAGACCTCAACAAGGTGTTGTAGAGTGTGACCTAGGTGCCGATGGAGTAGTTATCATAGTACAGATAAGGTGTTCATTCCACTGCTAGTGGCAGCGACATGTTGTTTACCTTGACAAATTGTAGGCCGATCATGAACACTTCCTTCCTTCATAGCGTGGAGATCTTGCGAAAGGGCGTGAAGTTGATTGATCGGCTGAATCACATGGAGCACGTTTTTTGTATCCACAAGGCTCAATTCAGTGAGTGGGGTAGCCTTGCCACAACAAAGGTTGAAGACAAGCTCTTCTAGTTTGTCATCAAGGAATGTGCTACGTAGCAGCCGCTTCCCAGATGGCAGCCTATGTCGTGGGAGGCCTTCAATGGAAAAATGTGCAAGAAGTGCACTCAGCGCGAGGAGGCACAACTCATTTACCACAAGATAAAGGACTTCACGGAGTGGGTAGATCCCTCGAAGCCTACCTGAGCCAGTACACCACACTAGTGCAAGAAGTCAAAAGCTTCACCTGGGATGATGGGACCTAGAAAATTAATTGTTTATAGTGGATGCTGGAGGATTACTTAAGCAACGCTCTTACAAGTAAGAAGTTGAAGGACAAGACCACCATAGGGGCAAGTGGCCAGGCGTGGACAAGTTGAGGGCGTTGCGAGACTACATGAGTGATGTGTATCTAGCAAACCCGAAGTACTACTCATACGCACGACCAAATGTACGTGCACAACAAGGTCACCACATTTACATAGACGCTATGGGGTGGGGGGGAGCAGTTACATAGTAGAGCGAGGCCTACTGAAGATTAGCTTGAAACCCCTTCTTCACAAGAGGAGTTCTTGGCATAAGACCCCAAACCACATGCGAAGCAACCATAATGACGAGCTACAAGTGGCGCATGAGTGTCGCAACACGACCTCATGCGAGAGACTGTACCAGAACTGCATGCACTTGAGCCACTTTATAGCTTAATATCTTCAAGTTGCTCATAGAGGAAAAGAGGCTATAGATTTTGTAAAATAACAGTACCTCATGGGGATGTTGAAGCAAAAGGCCGCTGACAAGGCCATTGACAGGGGCGTGGTCCTTGTAATAGACTCTATCATGAAAATAGGCAAGGTTGTGGTGCGGTTTCTCCCCACCTTTGGGTGATGTGAGTGGGGATCACCAAGGGTCAAAATTGTGAATTCATGTTTTACAAAAAGGATGTTAAAGAATTTGAGTTTTTTACCATTTGAAATTCTTTGATGATTTCTCCTCTCTTATGGAACCTCATTCTACACATGATGATTGCCACTAAACCTTGAATATTTAGATGAAAAGCATGATGAAACATGCTTACTATTGTAAAGCCAACCACTGTGCAAAAATTGTGTAATGTAGTGATTGAATCAAACACCCTTTCGGTGACGATTTGGACACAGGAAGATGTACGGACTACAAGGTACTATCTTGGTTTACACATCCCAACAAGATGTGGACTCGAGTGGGTGAATAATGAGAGTTACGGTGTGCTACAATGATTTTGTGTTTATCACCAACTTGGCTTGTAGTTGTTGAGTTTGTTCACTTGGAAGAGTGGAGATAACATGACGATGCTGTTCAAGGGACACCTAGTTGTACTTGCGTGAAAATCATTGGTAATACTTGAGGAGATGACTTCTTTCTTATCCATGGCTTTATAAGAGAGGTTACCTTGAAGTACGATCCATTAAGTGGCATAGTTTTTTTTGTTGACAACTATACGGTAACCATGATCTCTAACTCTAAAATAAAAATTTGTGTTGAAGGCTACACACAAAGAGTTTCACGTTGTAGGTACTCGAGTGTGTTGACCTGTTTGAGGTGGTGCTAGGAAATCCCTAGCTATGTGTGAGGAAGGCTCCTATTTTTCTTTGAATCAAAGTGTCTGAACCTCCAAAATGGATAGTGTCGCCTTACGTTGATCTTGAGTTTGCAATGGTCACCAACCAGACTCAAAGTCCATGCCAGCTTGCCTGCAATGCAAGTGAGGAAACATTTTCAACAAGGTTACATATACTTCTTTGCCTAGCTCTAGATATTGGAGGAAACCATTAGGGAAGACACCCCATAAAAGATAAAATCTCTTGGTAAAATTGAAGGATGTACTCAAAAACTCAGTGGCTAGGCTTCCGTGAGAATGACACATGGGCCACACGATTCTGGTGCAACTGAACGCAAGTTGATGGTTGAAACCCATGTAGTCCTTAGTCCAACGGAAAGGGTAGAGGGTAAACGCCAAATCAAAGAATATTCCGATCCTTTTTGTGAACAAAAAGGATAGTGGTTTACACTTGTGCGTGAACTACCATGCGTTGATAAAGCTAACGTTGAAAAATTGACTCCCCTTACTTTCATATTGAGGACATGTTTGACCACTTCCAAGAAGAAAAAGTACTATTCTCCTTGGATTTGTATCAAGACTATGATCAAACATGATTCACAAAAGATCATGTGCTTGAAAATGCGTTTGGAACGCACATAGGACATTGTTTCTTTCAACTCGTATGCTTCTTGCTTATAAATGCCTTAGCAACCTTTCTTCTTATTCCATTTGGAATGGACATCGTATTGCAAGAATGCCTGCCTCAAAGTCAAAGCGCTTCTATCAAAAGGGCCCGTCTTAGCCTTTACGTATCCATTTCAAACGTGAGAGGTTTGATGTTATGCGTTGGTAGTAGGATTTGGAGCTGTCCCCATGTGAATACTCATCTAGTTGCGCATGAGAACCGGAAGATCATCCTCGCAAAAACGTGGTACATGACATCGGATCAAGAGCTCCTTGTGATAGTACATGCTTTGAAGATGTGCCATTCGTAAATCAAGGATGTTGAAGGGGATTTCACAGGCGTGACCAACCATAAACCATTGGTATATTTCCAAACGTGAATGAATCGTGTTCAATGGAAGAGCTAAGTTGATTTTTGCTCAAATAAGAAAGTCGACCAAGGAAGATCAATGTGGTCAACCCACTAAGGCGACATCATGGGACATGAAAGTAACCACTAAGGTTGGCGGGTATTTTATGGGCATTACAACGTTATTAGTGCAAACACGAGACCGACTTACACCTCTATAGTAACCAGTTAAGAGATTTTTTTCCCTGTTATGAAAATCAGGATGGGATACTATTTTGACACTTTGTTCTAAGAGTCTTGGAGTTTAGACAAGTATGGTTTTGTGGAGGTCGATAGAATCCTTTGGTATGGAGAACAAGTTGTCTTCCAAACCCGAAAGGCCTTCAATCAAAGATTATCTCTTGCTTCCATGACCTGCCAGTCAAAATTCATGTGGGACCTCAAAAGATTGGAGAAGTTCTTTAGGACCACTATTCGTGGCCACGATAAAAAGTCTGTGTCCGTAATTATTGCATGACATGGAACTCATGCCATTGATCTAAGGCTAGTACTTAGAAGCCTGTTGGAATCTTCAAACACCTTGTGATTCTTAGGACTCCATGTGAGTGTGTCAACACGGAATTCATTACTAGTCTTTCGAGTTCAACTTGTGGGCCATGATGTCAAACTAGTGTTTCTGGATCAATTGACAAAGATGACACACTTCACTCCTACAACCAGGAAGGTGAACATAGAGAAGCATGCTCGTGTATTCTTTCAAAGTGTCGTAAAGTCCATGGCTTGGCGTTACCCATAATCCATGATCATGATCGAAACTTTGCTATTACATTTAAGCAAAAGATGCACGAGTACTTTGGTAGCGAGTGACAAATGTCCACAACATTTCACCCTCAAACGAACAGACAAATGGAGCACCATAACCGGACTTTAGAGCAAATTCTTTGAATGTACGTGGACTTTGCCATGAACAATTGTTACAAATTCCTAGTAACGGCAAAGTTTTCTATGAATAATTTCATGAATAATTCTACACAATTCATACCTTTTGTGTTGAACAGTGGTCGGCATTTAATGGTGCCCTCTACATTCGTGAAAAGTGGGAGTATAAGAGGAGAGGTTCCTTCTGCTCAAGCCTTTTTCAAGGGCTTACACTCCTTGTTATAAGAGGCAAAAGGGTAATTTTAAGCTGCTTCGTAATGGAAAAATGAATATGCAGTCAAGAGTTACCTTGAGGTCTTGTTTGACATCGATGAAACTTCATTTCAAGCCGCCAGGGGCATACGAACTTCTCCCAAAGTGGATTGGGCTATTTTCTCTTTTTGCACGCATGGAGCTGGTGGCATATAGATTGTTATTACCACCGAGTATGAAGATACATGCCATGAATCATTTGAGACTCTTGGATCCATACATAGCAGAGGGAACCGTTTCGCCACCATGTTTAGTCCTTGTTGCAGACATCAAATACGAGGTTGTTTGTACACTCCTACACTAACAACATTCTCTCTGGTCACAAGTTATTAGGAAATACCTTTTTCATTTTGCGAGGTGTGGATGTGAACATAACTCATAGGAGCCACAATCGTTCTTTCCCACTCGGGTGGTGAACAAGTGTTAAAGCAACCCAGCAGCTTGCACAAATGGACACGTGTTTGGGGGAACCACCTTAGTGCTCAAAAAGTAAACAACGTTCTTGTAGGGTGGCTTTCATGGATTGTGACCATGAGGTACGGGATTCAATATTGTTTTTGCGGAGATGTTGTAACCAAAAGGTGGGAGGCCGCTACTAGTGTCAACCGACAAGGCGCAGCTTAGGTGCAAGTATTATGTGCGTGTTTATGCTTTGCTGACAAGTGAAATTCTTAACTTTGTTTCATGATGTTGATGACTTACTGTGTGAAAACCATGCTTGTTGTTTATGAACCAAAACTGTTTGTCATAATTGGTGAGGAATGTAGTGGGAGTGTCAATTCATTCTTCCCTCCTCGATGAAGCAAGGGTTGGTTGCGCACCACCCCTCCCATCACCAAGGGCAGGTCAACGGCCAGCACTTTGCAGGCTACTAACCAGCTGGTTCTCGACCTACAAGATGGTTGGCAGGCGACCAAGTAAGGTGCCAACCATCTATTAGCCAGTTGCTGGGCAATGATCACGGTGTTAGCGGCGATCGAAAACTGAGGGGCCAAAGTCTTCTCAAGGGTGAGGACTTGTGGCCTTTTGCCCTGGCCCTTTCTCGCACTCCTTGTAAGAGAACAAGGAAGGAAAAGGGAGGGGACATGAGACAAGAGATGAGAGTTGGAAGAGAGCTCTGGCGCAAAACATCCATGGTGCCTCGTACAAGACAATTTTGCGCCAAACTGTTGCAAACATAAATGGACATTATTTGTGATGAGTTTTGACACATCATAAGGATGAAATCGTGTGAAAGCACAAGCTTGATGTTCAATCATGCGGTTTGAATCCCTAAACTAGGGGTGAGGTAGAACTGGAAATGGGCCTCCGGAGACTCGAAACATTCGAGTCTCTCTTCTGTGGATAATTGATGACAAGTGCCCCTCATTCTTGCGAAGAAGGTAAACCCTTGATGCAGACTAAGAATGTCAATATGCAAACTTTGACAATTAATTCGGAATAGGACATGGAGGTTTCTGCTAGTTACATGTGAATATGAAGAAAAAATATAAATGATGGCTTGAGAGACTATGTAATGACTTTATAGACTAGTTATGGCCGTAAAATTCATGAAAACGCCCTCCAGGTGGTGAAATAAGAACATGTGACTGTTGCCAAAGATGAGGTGATTAATGTATAGTTTAGAAGAACCTCGTGCAAAACTTACAAACCCACAAATCTTAAGGAAATCAACATCTCATCCTGGTCCTTGAAAGGTAAGGAAAATACAACTACAAAAAAATGAATCATAGATTATGAATTGTTTAAACAAGGTTTTCACCAAATCAATAAGTTAAATTTATGAACTCTTTCAAATCAGATGAATAACTCATTTCCATCGTAGAAAAAAATCCTAACTTCAAGATTCTCTTAGATGAGTAAAAAGTCTTTTACGCAAAGTATCCCAAAAGAACTACAAAGATTCCGTTTTTCCTTCATAAAGTTACATGATATGTCTTGCTCATGTCCACATGTCAATAACTTCCCCTTTAGAATGTTGTTTAGGAATCATAAATAGATTCTTTTCACACATGTATGTCATAGATTCTATATGTATATCGTAAATGACATTGGTTTCATCCACCCAAATGCTCTGCTTGGCATCAAGAATGTCCATAAATATCTTCATTAGGTATGCAACTGATTTTTGGATAGAGAATTATCATTACATGATTTTGAATAAGGAAAGAGGCCCCTCACCCACTATTCAATGACAGGTAAATGTGGTTCCATGTATTGCACTTAAACTACTAAACAATGAAATTTGCTACTTCTTACCACGTTTTACGAACTTAAGGAGATATCATAAGTTTTAGCTCTTTTAAAAGATTGATTCATGTGTAATAAATGACATATCAAGGTGAATTGTGACTCATAAGATTTTAATACCTCATGTTACAAATTGTTATTGGGTTCGTTCAAGTACTTGTTTGGTATGTTAGGTAAAAGTACCCATGAAGAAATTATTGTTTCCCATGTTCATGATATTCTGTTTTGTGTGTTTCACTTATTCAAGATAACTTTGAAAACTTCTCATGTACTGAATATAAAAAAATGGAGAAAAGAATGTAATTGAAAGTTACATTGATGTTATGTAGAAATGGGAAAAAAACTAGAAAATCCTCATAAATTTCTTGAATGAACATATTAAACATTAATTTAACTCAATATTAAACTATGCATTGGTAAACTTATTTTTTCATGTTTTCTTTGTGTCTACCGAATTTTATGTATGTGTAATCAAACATTGTTTTGATAGTTGTTTACTCATTTCATCTTGTATTTCACGTTTAAAATTTGGAATGAAGTGTTGGTCTATTAAGAAGAGAGTAATAAAATATTTTATAGCTAGTTATAAGATTAATTTACTTTAAGTTTATTTTACAAGAAGCTAGTAACTGCAAACGATTAGTGCTCATGGTGTTGGAGGTAGTACTATGTCCTTGGCATTCATATACAACCTTATTTTATATTATATGAAGCCAATTTTTATTGATTCCTTTGAATGAAAGACATATGTATTGTAATCTAGGTGAGGAAAAAGAGTGAAAAAACTGAAAACGTGCTTTTATATATGTTGACTCTATTTGCTTTTTTTTTGGGTTGTAGCCTTTATTAATTTTTTTTAATATAAGATTAAGGGTCGTGAACATATTTTGAGGGAAGGATGTTTCATTTACACCATTACGAGGTGATTTTTGTGCAATAGTTGTTGAATTTTTAGATGGTTTCATCTTGTCCATGAGTGAATGTGATGTGTTCATATCATTCATGCAAAGTTTGTGTTCATTTAATTTTTCATGGATGAATTCATGAAAAAAAGATTTTTTGTGGTTCAGGATTCAATTTTGAAGAAAAAACATTTCAATGATTTTTTAAAAGTTTATCATTGTTTGTATACTTGAGCTTGTTAATTGAGTTGGAATGGGTTTCAATTTTAAGTGAAAGGAATAATGAAATATTAGGTGAGTCCTTGTACGATTTTTATAGATTCTCATGCCTTTTGTTGATTTTTAATGTTTTATCGCTTTCTCTTTCCCTTTTTGTTGGGCTACGTTTTTGTTGTCATGTTTTTGGTATTTTGCGTTGGTCTAACTACAGTAGATGTGATAGATTTTGTTTTGAATGCTTCTTCAGGACATGAATCATGATTGGAGCATAAATTGTATGTATTATTGGTGATGATGTTTTGTTTACACATTCAATGCACTACTTGTGAACATTTTTATGAGCTCATTGAAGAGTGTTTGGACCGAAACTTTGGGAACAAATGGAGACCTTCGCGGCATGAGATGTGATTCGTACCGAAACTTTGGGAACAAATGATAAGTTTACTGTTTTTCAGTTGGTTGTGCGCC
The DNA here is from genome assembly GCA_023375785.1 of Penium margaritaceum. Taxonomy (NCBI): domain Eukaryota; kingdom Viridiplantae; phylum Streptophyta; class Zygnematophyceae; order Desmidiales; family Peniaceae; genus Penium; species Penium margaritaceum. The sequence continues at coordinate 101,998 of SZWC01005674.1, read as the reverse complement.
GCAGGCGATTCGGGCCTGGGCTCGGCCCGTGTCCTTGAGTTGGACTGTCC
>SZWC01005674.1:78508-95670 GCA_023375785.1 Penium margaritaceum | reverse complement strand
GGGGGGGGGGAGGGGGGGAGTCAGTTCGCAAGCTGACTCACTTATGAGGGGAAAACTTAGCATCCACAAGGCCACTGCCTTCTGTTAAAATTGATCAATAAAATGGATGCATAGTTGACTCCTCCACCCACATCGGCGAACTGTGCTCCCAATGTTGCAAGGGTCATGGAGGCTAATGAGAGGATGGCTCACGAGATGTGGTCAACCCGGTCGAATGCTCTAAATGTGGTTTGGAAGATGACATGTTCATCCAGCAACCCAGCAGAGAGTTTGTGTGTGTGTGTGTGCATGCCACCTTTGCTGGAAGGAGAGGCCTTTGCCGGTGTCTCAGAATCAAAACATTAATGCTACCATTGAACATTAATTACACTCAGAATCCTTTCTCGAGGCACAAGAAAGGTCAAGGCATAACTTGGCAACATTTTGGCCCTTTGTGGTTGACAGTCATTCCTGCTCTCGAGGCGGCGGGTGCACAGGCGATGGAGGGTCAGGCACACATGAGGACGTTTCAGGATGACACATCCATCTGCACTGCCTCATCCAAGTTGGGCGCAGCCTTGGCAGCCATGACGAGGGTTGGAGAGGGTCAGGGATTGCACGTGAAGCCCCCCCACAAGTGTCGCTGTGCGTAGGCGTCACTCTATTCAGAGTTTTAAGACGCTTTGCAAAGCGACTTAAAACTCTAAATACTGCAGACACAAGTGTCGTGCTTTGGTGTCACTCTGCCGACGTAGCACTCGAGCCAGCAGCCCTTGCGCATGTCTCTTGTGACCTCTTTTGGTGTGCCATCCTCTTGGGCTGCTGCTTGGGGCAGAGACACCTTCCTGAAATGGTGGGCTCAGCAATGGTTGGAGGAGCGGTTGGTGGGGGTTGAGTAGTTTCATGCATCATATGTGTATTTTCCCTCGGACGGAGTTCTTGGTGCGTGTATTTTATCCACGGAGTCCTCATGGCTATAGAGACGAAGTAGGTTCAATCACATTGTCTCAGAAGCCTTTCTCGACGTCCTCCCTTCACACCCTAAAGAGCTAAAATGGGACTAGGGCATGCAGGCCCATGTTGGAAGAGACATGAGCTCTAATGGTGAGCGGGAGAAATGCAGCGCCAGGATTTGGATAAGTCTGGAACGAGTGAATTAAGGACCAAGGAGAGCGTACAATGAGCCCTCCTGTGGGCTTGTGTACTGGGGACTGGCGGCTAGCCCACCAGGCCCCGCCATCCCCGTCGCACCAAAAGGCACGGACGGGGAATACGCACGTCACAGGACATGAAAACACATACCGGAGGTCTCCCGAGGCACCGGAACAATCAACCGTGTGCCCGGGTTTCAACCGACGAGAAAATATCTAATGTACCCCAAACACATCCAGACTCTAAAGTGACACACTAGCATCACCAGCTAGCCAAGCTAGGCAAGTCTAGGCCTCCCAATACGTCGGAACATGTAACCGGGCGTCTAGGTCTTAGCCACATGCAGACTACACATGTTAGTCAAAGGGCCACTAAGACTAGACCAATTAGTGTAGGGTGTCCCGAGGTACCGGTACAAACCACTGTGTACCCGGGTCTCGACCACAAAAGGAGTGCACCACCAGTCAGATACCATGCGGTGTATTTCTATGGGGTCTTCCGAGGTACCGGTACAAACCACCAAGTACCCGGGTCTCGACTACCGAGAAACTCTACCAAACACGTACGCATGAACTGCGCTGCTAGAATGCACCATACATATCACAGTGGGAGTAAGGTAGTCACTAGAGAACCATCAGCACAAGATAGGAAGCTCTCTCTGCACAAGACTACATGACATTTCAAAGCCCATACACCAACACTCCCCATGGGCTGTAAGAGTTGTCAACAAGGGTACCAGTTGGGAAGATAAATACACTCCCCTTCAATGAGAGAATCCAGGGAACATGAACTCAAACACCTGCGCGCCCAGACAAGTATGCTCCCCGTGCATGCATGAGGCCATAAAAACTGTCGCCTGCAGAGAGCAGTAAGTCCCACTTAGCCCAAACAATCTTGGGAGAACAATCAAGTAATGGCTAGACCTGAGGGTGGATCTGGATGTGAAATCATCAGCAAGGAAAGGAAGATGAGGCTGAGATAGCTACCATGTGCACAAATCACTCATCCACTGTCCAACACCTGTCACTCACCAGCTCGGAGTAGTGTGAGAAAGGCAACTCGGTCTCACCTCACACTCTTGGCGGCTCCCTGAGATCCCAGCTTGCAAGGTCCAAGGTCTCACTCTGATCGGACTCAGAGGGTGCAGGGGTGGAGAAGACGTTGCCGAATGCTCGATGGTCAGGAGAGGAGGGAGAGGCTGGAGCCCCCACATGTGGCAGGTGCCAAAAGTGCCAACCAGTAGACTCTGGTACTGTGTGTGAAGAGAGGATGATAGTGAGCGCTCTAGGCATGGAGGGTGAGGACGAAGTCGAGTTTGTGTGTGTGGAGCTTGTCATTGTAGGCGGTGTGGAAGCTAAACTCTCGAGGGACCACAGGTAACCGTGTGCTATGACTAACTCACCCAGGAGACGAGAGGCACGAAGACGCCGATCGACATGATCCTCTTAAGTAACTGTATGATTCTAAAACTCTACATCTTCGAGCACAGCCATCACCTCACTGTAAGTGGTGGCAAGGAGTCTACCACTCTATGGAGCACAACCACCTCCATCTCTGTTGCTCGAAGCTGAGTAGCTACAGGTGCCATGTCTCCTGAAGCAATGTGTCTCAAAATGTCCAAGAACTGAGACAAAGGATCATCGGAAGGATGTGGGTGCGGAACAACCCCTAAGGTCGGGGGCGTGCAAGGATCGGAGATGAAAAGGGATGATCCATGTGCAGAGGAGAAGGATGGGGGTGAGCTGAAGCATGTCGCAAGGATGTCCAGGGTGTCGTCACTGCTCACTATCTCAGGATCCCCACTCTGTGAGTCGCTATCCGAGGGTGCTATGGACCTGGACTCGGAATCATCTGGGCCGTGTCCACTACAACCCTCTCTGAGCATCTTGGCCAGCGCATCCTGTATTGCATGCAACCACTCCTCTACATCCTTCAGCTCACACTCTCCAAACATCTGTATGTAATCGCACCTCCCCATGTACCCAGTGAAGATGTAGCCGGGAGCATCCTGTGATGGAGGGGTGTCGCCAGACAACGTCTCTCAAATGGTAGCAACGTAAGTCTCTTGCGCACTGATCTGGCAGCGAATCTCGTCCTCCTCAGCTCGGCATCTCAGACAGGAATGAATAGGTACTACCGATGTGGTGAAGGACACTGATCCTATAAGCGCTACCATAGTTGGACAAGACTCCACGGCCCCCCCCAAGATCTCAGACGGCAGAATGGTGTTTCTATCAGCTACCACATGATCACTGACAACTTAGGGAACAGTAACCGCACCTAACGCGGTCGATACAGCTGAGGCTACCAATGTGGCCAACGATGCAGATGCAGATGTAGTAGATGATGTCAGTGAAGCTGGTACTATTGATGCAGCTGATGCTGCTGATGTAGCGAATGCAATCAATGCTCTATGTGCTGAAGACAATGTCAATGTGGCAGATGCAGCTGCTGTCTCAGAGGGTGATGCTGTAGAAGACGCAAGTTCTGTCGCTGATGTAGAAGATGGAACTGATGTGGAAGATAAACACACTATGAGGCACTAGATGAAGCTGGTGTAGTTGACGCTAAGGGTACAATAGATGCAGCCGTCACAAGCGCTAGTGTAGTACCTGATGATAACAGAGGTGTCGATGCAGCTGATGAAGGTGATGTAGAGGAAGAAGTTGACACCAAAGGGGAAGCTGAAGACACAGCTGTAGTGGAAGATGGAGCAGCTGGTGTTGCTGAAGCAACCATCACAACTGATGCAACTGGTGCTATAAGCGAAGTAGGTGCTACAAGAGAGGCTGATGCCGATGAAGCTGTGGGTGCAGCACATGATGTCGATGCTACAGCTACTGGTGAAGAAGCAGATGAAGCAGCTGGCGCTGCTGGTGTAGACGGCATGGCTGATGCTGCTAGTACTATAGAGGATGCGCGAAGTGTGGATGTAGACTGTGTGGATGTGTCTAATGCTGCTACTATCGCTAAAGATGTAGAAGCTGCAGAGGATACTGCTGCTGGCGATGCAACAGATGGGGCAGCTGGTGCAGCAAGTGCAGCTGTACCAGCCAATGTTGCTGGTACTGTAGAGGATGCGGGAAGCATGGATGTAAACTGTGTGGATGTGTCTAGTGCTGCTACTGTTGTAGAAGCTGTAGGAGCTCCTGCTCCATGCTCGGTGCGCACTGACGTAGTCGACGTCAAAGAGGACGGATGCACACATCCCTCCTCAACCGGTGCAATGACATGATCCGGTGGAGAAGAAGATGTTCCAGAGACGAGACAAACATGACGCACTGGACGGCGACGAAGATGTCAAGAAGGAGACTGACTGGGAGGTGGCATGACACCATTGGAGCGGAGGATTGAGAGAATGGCTGCAAACTGAGATGGAAGGTCTAGTGCAGCCGGAGAAGGTCCGTTAGAAGAGGAGGAGGAAGATGAGGACGATGGTGTACGAGAAGAGTCAACCTGATGCGTGAAGAGGTGGTCCCTGATCTGCAGCATCATTTGCCGTAGACTCTGGAGCTTGGTGTACAGTACAACAAGAGTTATGGTGTGATGAACAGATGAATAAGATAGGTCTGTCTGTTGTGGTGTGTGAGGTAACTCATGAGGCGAGAGCCACGGTGGATGCCACCCACTCGGGCGCAGGTGACACTGGCGCCAACCATGACGTCCATCGCCATAGAAGTGGCAGGCAAACCCACGAAGAGCTGGATCCTGCCGTGGAAGATGATGACCAACCCGATGAGAGTCATGGTGGGGAGGATGGAGAATGCTGTGTCTCGGCGGTGTAAACATTGATCACGGGAGTGGCTGGAGAGTAGCATCACTAAAGGTGGTGCTGGCCCCCACACATCAACCCCTGAAGGCGGAGGATGATGCGGATGAGCGTGAGAAACGCCCTGTCTCGATGGTGACGAGGACCATGGAGAAGGCTGACCAGAGGGCGGAGGTGGTCCAGACACCAATCTGTCAGGCTGATGACATGCAGAGGCGTGAAGAGCGCTGCCTCTGGTCGGAGTAGAAGTTGACCACGGAGTAGGCTGTCCCGCGTACCCATGAGAGGATGATGTCCGTGTCAGTGCACCGGTAGGCTGGTGAAACGACGAAGTGAGGGAAAAGCTCTCTCCTGGTGGTGAAGAAACCGACCACAGGAGTGACTGACCAGCACCACCATGAGGTGGTGGTGCCGGTGGTAGGAGCACTGTTCCAAAAGGCAACCCGTGGTGGGAGTGACCGTGTCCCAGCGTTGGAGAAAACGACCGCGGGAGCACATGGCCTGGGTGACCACGTGGTGGTGGTCCCGGCTGCGGTCGCAGTGGGTCTGAGGGTTGCGGATGAAGAGGGTGAGAGTTCAGAACACTATCAGTAGGCGAGGGAGAAAATCTCTGTGTGACACAGGGGCCACGAGGTGACCCCGGCCATGACAACATCGTGCCGAGAGGGACAGTGAGATGTGATGGGAGTGAGAGGTAAGATCCCAGAATCGATCAAGATAGAAGAAGAAAAAGAAAGAAAAAGGATGAAGTGCACGGTAGACGTGTTTGAGCTAAGAGGAGGAAAAGGGAAAAGAAAATGGCATGGGAGAGGTGTCCCCTTCGAAGAAGAAAATACAAGAGTAAAAAAATAAATGAAAGAACTTGTTTTCTGACTGGAAAATGTAACAGAAATACCCGAGGTGATCGAGCGCCTTGTTTTTTTCTTTTCTCACTTGCCTTTGTTCAACCTAAAAGTTTTTTTTTAAGGATGAAGTGGCCCGGGGTCAGGTCCGCGTGCGGAACATTTGTCGACCGGAAACCACCCACGATTGTGTGGGTGATTTCGCACCCACGCGAAAACCATGGGTGGGTTTTGCTGTGATGTGACCTGTTTCCGTCCGTTTGTACAGCTTACTGTGACCACTCGGCCGTGTCCATGCTCATGTAGATCCCTGATGCGGACCCAGCTGGCGCCGGAGCATTGATGGTTAGTGGATTCACCCGCCAGCAGCCACCAGGCGGCTGCCATGACGTCCCAGGTGCTTGCTGGGGTACTCTGCAGTTTTTCTGCAGACGCTAGAGTTTTCTCGGTGCACAGGCTCTTCAGGCCGATTTGCATGTTTTGCATTGTCCTTCCACAGATTGATGCCGGACTTGTGCGTGTGACCAGTCGTAGCGTCCGGCTTAAGATTCTGCACGTCTAGGTTCAGACGGCGCAGCATTCTGACATGTGTGCGCAGAGTTACGGCCAAAACAGTGGTTTTGGGCCGGTTTTAGGACAGCTCTTAGACCGCCGCGTGCGACACCCGCTGTGTGCCGCGGCAGGTATTTATGCCATGGACCTGTCATTTTTTATCTCTCTCTGCAAATGCTTACGAAGCATTCAGACACTTTGCCTTGTGTCCCCTAGCCAAACCCTTGCCGTTACGTGCACGACTTGTGACTGTCGTCACCATCTGATTAGGCACTGACGCCTAGTCAACGGGAGTGTGGCTAGGGAGCTTCTATGCATCTTCTTATGGTATCAGAGCAACAAGCCAGAGCTTGTTGTGCTACACAGCAGAGATGCAGCAATCGCAGCAGTAGTGAGCAGCAGCAGCGGCAACAGCACACAGCAGCAGCGACAGGTCCTGGGAGGACCCACCAACCTGCGCCATTGCAAGGCGTAGGCCGCAACACCTGCGTGACGGAGGAGTCGTGCAGGAGGGGTGCAGCAGTGTAGCAGCACGCCAGCGCAGCAGCGCCATAGCAGCTGTCCAGCAGCGCANATGGTATCAGAGCAACAAGCCAGAGCTTGTTGTGCTACACAGCAGAGATGCAGCAATCGCAGCAGTAGTGAGCAGCAGCAGCGGCAACAGCACACAGCAGCAGCGACAGGTCCTGGGAGGACCCACCAACCTGCGCCATTGCAAGGCGTAGGCCGCAACACCTGCGTGACGGAGGAGTCGTGCAGGAGGGGTGCAGCAGTGTAGCAGCACGCCAGCGCAGCAGCGCCATAGCAGCTTTCCAGCAACGCAGCAACAGTGCTGGCAGTTTTGACCACAGCAGCAGCAGCAGCAGCAACAACAACAACATTGGCGGCAGCATCAGAAACATCAGCAACAGTAGCCGCCAAAGTGGCTTGAGGCCGTTGCTGTCAAGCTCGACGGCAGTAGCAGCAGCAGCAACAACAGCAGCATGCGCCACCGCTGCCCCTGTCCGTGCAACTTCCTAGAAGCCGCACGGACGTGGAGGAGCCGCAGAAGAAAACGCGTCAGCCACCACCTCCCCGTCGGCACGAGCTTGCCCTGGCTTCAAACGAACGCCGTTTACAGCGTTTGAGGGTGCGTTGGAAAGCTCTTCTCTCAAGCTCTCCAGAGCTACTATTCACGCTCAGTTTCGTGCTCTGTCGCCACCAGCAAAGACTGAAATGCAACACAGATTTGTTTTCTGCTGAAATTTGGGCAGAACAGGGAAAAGTGACGTTTTGCCACTTTTTCCAACTTTTTGCGACCGAAAATTTCACCACCATGTTCAGCACATGCAGGAGCCTCTGTGGTCCAAATTTCGCTTGATTTGGACAACCTTGAATATTTAGTGCTGAAATTTTTAAATTTCAGCACTTAGCCAAATTTCTAGCCGTCAGCACCATACTTAGCCAAATTTTTTGCCGGACAGTCAAAAATCTCCAGCGTCTCAAATCCTCGAGAAACGCTGTCATTTTCTTGTTTGGAGCATTTTTTACGCTCGGCCCCATACTGAGCACCGCGATGGCGCCGGTCCGTGACAAGGACAAAGGACCCGCTGATCCCTCTTCCTCCTCTTTGGGCGTTGTGAGCCTCCGGTCGCAGTCCCGCATGATCGATGAGCTTCGTCGGTTGCAGGACGAGATACGCCAGCAACAGCAGAGGCAGTCCGACGCGTTGTAGGAGATCACGGAGTTACTGCGGGGTCGTTCGATGGCTTCACAACAGCCACCTGGAGAGTCTACTGGAGCTGCACCATCCGCTCAGCAGTCTACACCCTACACAGTGTGGCGGTCTCAGCATCGATCATCACATGTGGACACCTGGGATGAGGAGGAGATTGAGAATGACTCACGCGAGCACGAGATTCGTGTGCTTGAAGAGCGCATCCGTGAGTTACGTCTGGGATCACACCCTCCCACTCCACCACCTTCTCGCCGTCAGGATCAGACACGTCGTTCAGCAGCGTTCACCTTTGGTGGTGTTTCCCTCACTGGTGGGCTCCCCATACCCCGCCCACCATCTCCTGAGCCTGAGGTCGCCCTCCCCACGGAGCGGCGACCGAAGGACTTTGAGACATCTCCACCTTGTTACGATAGTGACGAGGGCTTTGATTGCTCGGAGACCCTGTTTCAGGTGTGGGCCGATTCTGAGGGTGTCTGGCCGCAAACCACAGCCAGTACCAGACCCGCAACGCTCACCAGGCCCAGACAGCAGCGAGAACGATGTGGGGTCTCCTCTACGCCATGCCACGGGAGACTATAATCGACATCCGTCCTTTCCTCGGTCAGACCGGGACCGGGATTGGAGCAGATCCGCGTCAGGGTTGGGAGCTGGCCCTGACACTTCTTGCTGCGAAGACCCATGCCACGAGGGCGGCCCGAATACGTGAGTTTCACTCTCTCCTCCAGGGCCCCACAGAGCTCGCAGCTGACTACTGGAGGCGCACGATGCGCCTTTACACGCGCCTTGGGACCGGTGGCGGGACGCAGTTGTGGGCGCTTGACACCATCATGATGGGAGCGCATTTGGACCACGTGAAGCTCTTTACGGGCTTCGATCGTGTGGCTCTCTCTGAGCTGTCAGAGTCACTACAGCTACTTACTTGGGCCCATCGCTACTTCATCCAGGCCACATTGGCTCATGAGGCTGCCGTCGCTCATCACCAGAGTCCACTGGTTGCAGCAGTGACTGCAACGCCTCCTACACCTCTGTTCGTGCTCACCAGTCCCACCTCGACCGCCTCCTCCTCCTCCTCCTCCTCTACTCCGAGCGGCCACACTCAGGGCGTTGCAGCGGCCGCACAGGGAAAGAAGAGGAAGAAGCGACGCGGAAAGGGACCGCAGCAGCAGCAACAGCCGGCGAGTAGTGGTAGTAGACGTTCTGTCCACTACTACAACTGTGGAGGCGCTCACCGCTACACAGAGTGTGAGCAGCCACTTGACTGGACTCGGATCATGCGCGGCCTCCAAGCGGCGCACGCACAGTGGACTTCCTCGAGCGACACACGGACTGGGCGCGCCGCGACCACGAGTGCTGCAGACGTACCCGTTTCATCAGGCGGCAGCAGTGAGGTGGACCCTCGGGATCGCACGATCGTAGAGCTTCGTCAGCTGCTAGCGCTTCGTACTCAGGGAGGTGCGAGTGTGTTGTCACAGCCGAGTGGTCCTGACACAGCTTGTCTTACTGCATCTGTTGCTCGTGATGATGCTTGTGGTGGAGCTATGGTGGCTTGCGATGAGGATGGACCTGAGAGTATCGACTGGCTTGTCGTGTCACAGATCCGTGTTGTTCGTCGTTGTTCTGAGTCCTCTGCTGAGCGCCCAGCAGAGGCAGAGTGTTCTGTGGCACGTTGCTCAGTTTTGACGACTGGTCGTGAGCCGAGTGGCAACTAGATTATTGACTATGGGGCCACTCATGACATGACCTATCGTCGCAGTGACTTCGTTGTGCTGGATCCCGTTGCGTCTCTTTGGTCTGTTTGCACAGGGTCTGGTCAGTCGTTGCCTGTACAGGGAATTGGGGTTGTGCGGTTCGATGGTCCGTCTGGCCCCTTGTACATTTCTGATGTGCTCTTTGTCCCTGCTCTTGAGCTTAGCCTGCTCTGTGATCGTGCATGCACCAGGATGGGCCTCACTGTTGAGCACTCTACTGACTCTGCCACAGTGACTACTCTTGACACACGTGCCGTTTTGCTTCGTGCCTCTGTTGTTGATGACCTGTATCGTATGTCTCATTGCACTCCCTCTGCTTCTCCTTCCCCTCCCCCTTCTGCACGAGTGTTTGTCACTGGTGTTCTCTCCCCGGAACACCAGCGCTTGTTACACCGTCGCCTCTGCCATGTGAGCTCGGACACTGTGTCCGAGCTCATTCGTACTCAGCCAACCCTCGGTCTTGACGCAGCTTCTTTTGAGAAGCCGTCCAAGACCGACTGTCTTTTTTGCACCCAGGGTAAGATGCATCGCTGCTCTTCCCCTGACTCCTCCTCCCGGGCACTGCGTCCACTTGAGTTGGTTCACTCGGACCTTCTCGGCCCTCTCCCAGTCGAGTCCCTCTCTGATCGGGGTCGATACATTCTCACCCTGACTGATGACTTCACGCGGATGCGGTGGGTCTACAGCCTGCGCCACAAGAGCGATGCCGCATTGGCAGTCCGCCTGTGGCTTGTGATGGCTGAGCGTCAGTCTCGTCACACTCTGCACACATTCTGTTCAGATCGTGGTGGCGAGTTCTTGGGCGAGATGGATGCCTACTTTGCCGAGCACGATATCTTTCACCAGCTCTCCGCCCCTGCTACACCACAGTAGAACGGTATGTCGAGCGTTGGAACCACACCATGGAGGATGCGGTTTGTGCTATACGGTCTGAGTGCGGTCTACCAGAGTCCTTTGCCTTTGAGGGCTTCTCTTACATGACGTGGGTCTGGAACCGCTTGCCGCATGGTCCGCTTCCAGACCATGTCACGTCGTATGAGCTGTGGTTCGGCCATCGCGCTGATCTCCGTCTCGCTCGCGTTTGGGGGTCTCTCGCTTGTGTCTGGTACACCGAGGACCAGCAGGGTTCTAAGGTCTCACCTCGGGGACGCATGTGTGCCTTCCTCGGCATCTCCCCCTGGTCGAAGGCCTGGCGGTTTTGGGACCCTGCTCGCCATCGCATTGTCGAGTCTCGAGATGCTCTCTTCTTTGAGACTCTCACATACCGCGACTTGTCTAGCATTCTGTCGCTGGCCGCCGACCACGTTCCTACCTGTGTGGCTTCCCGGCGGATGGGGGAGAGTAGTCCTGCGGATGGGTCCGGCCGGGCTTCCTCACCTGATGACCGGTCTCCGACTGCTAACGATCCGGCCATCGTGGCTATGGGTCCAGTAGTCTCATTCGTACCGTCCGACACACCCGATCCTGTGCCAGTTCCTTGTTCCACACCGGATTCCGTGCGGGCACCAGTCCCCTCTGACACACCTGATCCCCTACGAGCGTCAGTTCCCTCTCGCACACCTGACCCTGTGTCGGTGTCAGACCCTTCTGGCACACTCGATCCTGTACTGGTGCCAGTGCCGGTCCCCTCTGGTACACCTGACCCCTTACCAGTGTCAGTCCCTTCCGTCACACCCACTCCCGTGCATCCACCCATGCCTCCTACGACTCTCGCACAGCAGCCTTCCCCGGAGCCTGAGGCGAGCGCTACGTTGAGGTACTCCCGCGAGCCTGGCGGTCGCCTTCGACCATTGCCCTCTAGAGCTCAGCGGACTGCTGACCCTGTGCCCAGACGACCGACTCGTAGTGTTCATAGTGGCGAGCCCAGCACGAAGGCCCTTGGCCTGAGTGTCTAGGCAGAATACTCTGAGATTCACCCAGCATGTCATGTCGGCCACAAGTTGGTCTCTCGAGAGTTCTTGGTCGCTTGCAATGCCGCAGCCGACCTTGTCACGATCAGACCGAGTCCGGAGGCGTGTGTCTTAGCCACCCGGAGTGCTCCCTCGACGATGCCTGATCCAGGTACGTTGAAGGAGGCACTCTCAGCTCACGATGCAGACCTGTGGCGTGCTGCTTGTGAGGATGAGGTGAGAGCCATCCGTGAGCACGGTGTCTATGAGCTTGTCGACCTCCCGCCTGGGCTGAGGGCTGTACAGGCCAAGTGGGTCTTTCGCAAGAAGGTGAAGCCTGATGGCACACTGGATCGCTACAAGGCTCGCTTGACGGCCAAGGGGTTCTCGCAAGTTGAGGGAGTGGATTTCATTGACACCTTTGCACCGGTTGGCCGCATGACCACGGCTCGCGCTCTGTTCGGGGTTATTGCTCACCACGACTGGGAGCTGCACCAGATGGACGTGAACAACGCGTTCCTCCATGACACCTTAGAGGAGGAGATTTACATGGTCCAGCCACCTGGGTTTGAGGTCGGTGACAAGGTCTGGCGCTTGTGCAAGGCCTTGTACGGCCTAAAACAGTCACCCAGGTGCTAGAACTTGGAGAACACTGGTACACTGACACGTGCCGGTTACGTACAGAGTGACGATGACCCGTCCCTCTTTGTCAGACGGAGAGCTGATAGCTTCACTGCCATCCTGGTCTACGTGGACGACCTCCTGATTGTGTCTTCTTCTATGGAGGTCGTGAAGGAGGCCAAGGCAGTTCTCCAGGCTGCGTATAGGATGAAGGACCTTGGTGCTGCAGCTGTGTTTCTCGAGATGAAGATCGTGCGTGATCGCCAGCGAAGGACACTCTTGTTACACCAGGCACGTTACGCCCATGTTGTGGGGGAGCGGTTTGCTGACCTCTTGGGTGCAGTTCCTACACCCTCCACCCCCATCACACCTGACGGGCAGGATGCTGTGAAGGTGGATGATCCCGCAGACCTGGGGGAGACAGTGGACGTGATCCTGTACTTGCACCTGATCGGCTCCTTGATGTACTTGGCCACTACCACACGACCCGACATTACCTTTGCCGTCAACCTCCTTGCACAGTTTTCACAGTGTCCTCGGGCGAGAGCCCTTCATGCTGCTGTGCGAATGGTGCGGTACGTGGTGTCCACACCGTACCTCGGACTCTGCTTTCGACGGCAGTGTTCGGTAGCAGTCGACGGCTACACAGACAGCGACTGGGCGTGGAGTCCTGATGGGCGCAGCCGAACAGGCTACGTATTCTTGCTTGGTGGCACCACAGTGTCGTGGCACAGTGGCAAGCAGGGTTGTATCGCACGTAGCTCATCAGAGGCTGAGTATGTTGCTCTGGGGGCTGGGCTGCTGAGGCGGTGTGGCTGCAATGTCTGTTTCGTGAGTTGCGTCAGTCTGTGCCCTGCATTGTTCTGCGTTATGACAACCAGAGTGCTCTTGCCATCGCAGACAACTCTGGTGTGTTTCATGCACGCACAAAGCACATTGCTGTTTAGCATCACTTTGTGCGTGATCTTGTGGAGCCACAGGTGATCTCTGTCATCTGGGTCGGCACGGACATGCAGCGGGCTGACTTCTTGACCAAGGCGCTTGCGCGTGGAAAGTTCATAGTGGCCATTCGTTCTGTCGGGCTACGCCCCTTGCCTCAGAGTGGCTGAGAGTGGGGTGTGTGAGCATGGACTGTTGTACATCTAGTTGTGCACATGTGTCACTTCTGCATGCGTATGGACATGCGTACCATCGGGTCATGGGGGAGTGTTGTGATGTGAGCTGTTTCCGTCCGTTTGTACAGCTTACTGTGACCACTCGGCCGTGTCCATGCCCATGTAGATCCCTGATGCGGACCCAGCTGGCGCCGGAGCACTGATGGTTAGTGGATTCACCCACCAGCAGCCACCAGGCAGCTGCCATGACGTCCCGGGTGCTTGCTGGGGTACTCTGCAGTTTTTCTGCAGACGCTAGAGTTTTCTCGGTGGACAGGCTCTTGAGGCCGATTTGCATGTTTTGCATTGTCCTTCCACAGATTGATGCCGGACTTGTGTGTGTGACGACCAGTCGTAACATCGGGCTCGAGATTCTGCACATCTAGGTTCAGACGGCGCAGCATTCTGACATGTGTGCGCAGAGTTACGGCCAAAACAGTGGTTTTGGGCCGGTTTTAGGACAGCTCTTGGACCGCCGCGTGCGACACCCGCTGTGCGCCGCGGCAGGTATTTATGCCATGGACCTGTCATTTGTTATCTCTCTCTGCAAATGCTTATGANGCTGGGGTACTCTGCAGTTTTTCTGCAGACGCTAGAGTTTTCTCGGTGGACAGGCTCTTGAGGCCGATTTGCATGTTTTGCATTGTCCTTCCACAGATTGATGCCGGACTTGTGTGTGTGACGACCAGTCGTAACATCGGGCTCGAGATTCTGCACATCTAGGTTCAGACGGCGCAGCATTCTGACATGTGTGCGCAGAGTTACGGCCAAAACAGTGGTTTTGGGCCGGTTTTAGGACAGCTCTTGGACCGCCGCGTGCGACACCCGCTGTGCGCCGCGGCAGGTATTTATGCCATGGACCTGTCATTTGTTATCTCTCTCTGCAAATGCTTATGAAGCATTCAGACACTTTGCCTTGTGTCCCCTAGCCAAACCCTTGCCGTTACGTGCACGACTTGTGACTGTCGTCACCGTCTGATTAGGTACTGACGACTGGTCAACGGGAGTGTGGCTAGGAAGCTTCTATGCATCTTCTTAGGTTTTGCCACTGCGAGGTGCCGACGGTGACGTCAGGAGGACGACGCGAGAGTGAGCGAACGTTACCAAGGGGGTGAACCGACACTCTGATTTTGATTTTGATTCTTGGGTTGACTGGCGAGACGCGACGTGACGAAGTGGCTGACAAGAGCTCGCATGCGCTCGCGTTTGCGCCAATTCCAGTTTGTAAAATCAGTCGAAGAATCAATCCTTTACCGCCAATTTCTACCGATTACACCCCTGGTTTAGCCTACGTGTCGTCGCTCCCAACGTCTGAGTAATGTCTTACATGCGGAAGAGGAGAGAATCAGAGGAAATGCCTGGTATTAGGAGGTTCAGTTGAAAACATCTACGAAAACTAGTTTCCAATACAGATCGATCGACAGTTTCCGAATACTTTCACACATTTAGAATTCTTGCGAAATTTTGACAGGCCGCTAAGTTCCCAGTCGCTGAAGAGCTGCTTCGCGGATGCTTCCGTCGGTGTGACGGCAATCGATGTCAACAGCCGCCGGAAAAATCAGGTTGGAAGTCCATCAACTTGCGGAGGTCAAGAAGCGCGACAATGACGAAGAAGGATCACTGGTCCCGCTGATTCGAGCCGGTTCCCTCGTGCTCGCAGAATCACTAAAGAATCAGTTTTCGACCACGAAACCGATCAAGCCCTACAATCAAAGTCAACATCAAAGTGTCAGTTCACCTCCCAGGATAGGGAGAGGAGAGCGAGAGAGAGAGAGAGAGCGGCTCAGCTGGGCATCAGCGGCTGCGACAGTTGCGAGGTCGCTACTGCTGCTGCTGCCGCCAGTAAGCGCTCAAGCTGTGCAATGCGGTTGCTGCTGCTCATTGCTTGCGCTGCTGCCTGCTGCTGCTGCTAGTAATTGCGCAAACTGCGCAATGCAGCTGCCACTACTCGCTGCTTGCGCTAGTGCTGGCAAGGTGCGCCAGACTGCTTCTGCGGTTGTTGCTCGCACATGACACACTCCTAAGGTTGCGGGCTGCTAAGTTGCGCTGCAGCAGCAATGGCTATGCGGCAACATTGTAGGAGCTGCGGAAATGAGCTATGTTGCTGCAACAGCATGCTGCAAGTGCAGATCTGCGGCTGCATGCCCGGGATGTATGTTGTCTAGCGGGTTGTTGCAGCCGAGCAGTCAAAAGATGCGCAAAGCGCCAGTACGGCCCGCAACGCTGCCGAGGCTGCAAGCTGCTGCCTCGAGCGGCTGCTGCTGCTATATGCAACTGCTGTGTACGGCTGTAAGCTGCAGCTGCTGCGCGCAGTTAGCTTGCTCCTGCCCGCTGCTTTGCTGCACCTCTTTCAATTCTGCTGCCGCTCCCTTTTCACACCAATGCTGGCATGCTGTTTCCACGATGTTGCCACAATGCTTGCACGCTACCCGTTGTTTGCTGCTGCTGCTCCGGATGCACGTTGACAACTCACACTCCTCCACGATTTGTTGAGTTGGGGTTCCTCTGTTGCGTAGCAGCGGCTGCCACCTGTGATGCTGCCGATTCTGCCGCCCAAACAACGGTTACGGCAGCACCCGATGACCTGTGAATGGCCAATCAACCTAAAACTCAAATCAAAGCTGTTGTTGTTGCTCTAACAGACATGTTGGCTCCTCCTGTGAACTTTCGACTGCGTAGTGCCACGTGGCGAGTCTCCGCTGCCTTGGAGACCTGTTTTGCTGCTTTGTTGCTCACAAGGCCCCCCTGTACTCTGATACCAAGCTAAAATGCGTCTAGGGAATGCAGGCCCATGTTGGAAGAGACATGAGCTCTGGTGGTGAGCGGGAGAAATGTAGCGCCAGGATTTGGCCAAGTCTGGAATGAGTGAATTAAGAACCAATGAGAGCGTACAATGAGCCCTCCTGTGGGCTTATGTACTGTGGACTGGCGGCTAGCCCACCAGGCCCCGCCATCCCCGTCGCACCAAAAGGCACGGACGGGGAATACGCACGTCACAGGACATGAAAACACATACCGGAGGTCTCCCGAGGCACCGGAACACTCAACCGTGTGCCTGGGTCTCGACCGACGAGGAAACATCTAATATACCCCAAACACATCCAGACTCTACGGTGGCACACTAGCATCACCGGCTAGCCAAGCTAGGCAAGTCTAGGCCTCTCAATACTTCGGAACATGTAACCGGGCGTCCGGGTCTCAGCCACATGCAGACTACACATGTTAGTCAAAGGGCCACTAAGACTAGACCAATTAGTGTAGGGTGTCCCGAGGTACCGGTACAAACAACCGTGTACCCGGGTCTCGACCACAAAAGGAGTGCACCACCAGTCAGATACCATGCGGTGTATTTCTATGGGGTCTCCCGAGGTACCGGTACAAACCACCAACTACCCGGGTCTCGACCATCGAGAAGCTCTACCAAACACGTACGCATGAACTGAGCTGCTAGAATGCACCATATGTATCACACAGGGAGTAAGGTAGTCACTGGAGAACCATCAGCACAAGCTAGGAAGCTCTCTTTGCACAAGACTACATGACAGCTCAAAGCCCATACACCAACACTTGGTGCGTGTGTTTTATCCACGGAGTCCTCATGGCTATAGAGACTAAGTAGGTTCAATCACATTGTCTCGGAGGCCTTTTTCGGTGTCCTCCCTTCACACCCTATGGTAGTTATTAGTTGAGAGGGGGGTTTTCAGGTGGCTGTCTGGTTGTAGTTCCAATTGTCATTTCG